>SNQJ01S0191957.1:0-17922 GCA_010110895.2 Picea sitchensis
TCCAAGCAAAGAGTTAACCTCCAAGGAGGCCCAAACCATTTCATTAACTGAACATTAATTTATCCTAATAAAACACTCAAACTACATTGCCCACGATTCTCTTTAAGGCACTGGTCTCAATTTTCACACTCAGCAAAGCCACAAGCTTCATTTCAAGTTTGGTCATATATCTAATTTAAATGAAACTTGAACCTAACAATTGTTTCTCAGTATCCTTTCGATGCAAGTACATGCTCATTTGATTATATATATATCGTGGTGAATGTTTATTTCATGTTTTATTCAGTTTATGGTTGATGACTTGAAAGAATAATAAACTCCTAGATTTCAATTTTTGTCCTTAGCTTAAAAGCCTTAGTATATTTGTTAGGGACTACCCCCCTTGGCTTCGCTAGGAGTTGGCCTAGATGGATGAGTTGAGGATTAGGTGACAACACCTTAACTCTCACTTGCCCCCAAGGACACACCGAGTGGATTGAAGATTTCTTCCATGTCTCCTAGGTGTGTATAAGGCGGCAACATTTTTGGCGCCGTTACCGGGGATAAATCTTTCTATATCCTAATAAAACACACGAACCACATTGCCTACCTATCTCATTAAGGCACTGGTTTCAAATTTTCATGTTCAGCAAAGCCACAAGCTTCATTGCATAATTGGTTACATATTTAATGTAAAATGAAACTTGCACCCAATACCGTTTCTCAAGATCCTTTTGATGCAAGTACTTGTTCATTTGATTATATATATATCGTGGTGAATGTTTGTATCATGTTTTATTCAGTTTATGGATGATGGTTTGAAAGAATAATAAACTCCTAGATTTCAATTTTTGTACTTAACTTGAAAGCCCTTAGTATATTTGTTAGGACTACCCCCTTGGCTTCGCTAAGAGTTGACCTAGATCTGAGGAGTTGAGGATTAGGTGACGACTCCTTAACTCTCACTTCTGTTCCCAAGGACACACCGGTAGATTGAAGATTTCTTCCACGCCTCCCTGTGTGTGTATAAGGCTTATAACAGGACTATCTCTCTCTTGTACAACATTTTGGATAATTGTCTTGGTATATTTTGGAGCTAAGGTGCGCACTCTTGAGGGTTTCCTCTTGCATGTTGGAAGGAAACTGCTTGGTAAACTAGAGTTTTGTTCTTGCTATCTTGTGGAATTGGTAAGAATATTTCTGCACTTGTTGGTATTTTCTTCTTGTTTCATTGGTATTCTTGTTTAGAACTCTTAGAGGAGTATAAAAGGCATACACCCTCCACTGAGGTTAATCTTATTTGCTAGTTGATAAGTCAATTTTGGAAGGTTGTTAGGAGGAGTAAAGGGCTTACAACCTCCTAGATTTACCTTTGTTATGTTTGTATGCTCTAGGAGTAAAAGGGCTACACCCCTAGAGAGATATTAGATCCAACTCAGTGTCTCGACTGGATCTCGACCTGACTCCCATCGAAACTAATGTCTCAATTTCAAATATGACAATTTTGGGTGTTTCTGGATGCATTTTAGTTGCTTTGTTTAACATGCGTGGTGATTTTTCATGTGTGCATCGGTATAATATGTTGTTTGAGTAGAATATATGATGCATATGAAATAAAAGGAACCAACACAACTCAATAGCATGTATTATGGAAAATAACAGAAAATACAATGTGCATGTAGGAAATATAGGAACTACTCATTAGCTAGATCTCATAAGAGTTGATCGTCACTGAAATTGTAATGTCCCCCATTTTTGGACATTATTATTTTATAGAGTGTTATGCCTACCAAAGTAGCCAAATGGGGGTGACAAATAAATTCAAGAGATATTGAGGGAGTTTTATTAACTGACTCTGCATCAAGCTCATCATTATTTCATCATCGGGATCCATTATGCACAACTTGTTTGTAGGTTTCAAGCAGCATTTCACACGATTTCCATAATTTGAGAGTTATTATCGGTCATAAACTGAGGAGAGAGCACGAGGCCTTGCTTTCTCAACACACCGAGTGAGCCTCTTTCCCTAGGGTTTTGATTTTGGGGCTCTACATAGCAGCACTTCATAACTCTTTCCTCTAGTCCTTAGTCATCCTCCTTCAACCCTTGCTACCCTCCATTAAATTGACTCCATTTAGCCCAAAGGCACCGATCTTAGACCTCCAACATTGAAGTGAAAGTGATCAAACAAAATCTCAAACTCTTTCTAAATTGAAACCCTAACTAACTGCTAACCCTAAGTTGTTGACGCCATACCTAGAATATTTCATCTTTATGCAAAGAACGCTTTGTTTTAGGGAGCAATTGAATGGTGATTTGGGCATTAATTGATGTTGTGTTGATTTGCTACATTGAATGCCATCTCATTTCAATATCTATTGAGGAAGTGATATTATTTGCATTGCTATATTGATAAACATGGACTTCGGCCAATATTTATTGCCATAATTGCTTATTTAAATATTAGATAGTCTCATGAAGTACTAACCCATTGAATCATAGCTACATATATTGGTTTGTCAAGGCTTTGTTTCAAAGTGTGTGTTCTCTTCTTGGGACTTTCACTTCATTATTGGTCAAGCTAGCCTGACTATCTGCTTTGGTGGTGACCCGTGGGAGGGGAACTTTATCTTTGTCCTTTAAACTTTTGCCTCTTCAAAACTCCGTGTTACCGGGGACGTCTCCCTCGGGCCTAAGCTCCTAAAGAGAAAGAACCTCCCATCGTAGTGACGTTGGGTGGGATAGGTCTCCCTTACCTTAGTTTGGCCTTCTATCTTATAGCCATTTGACCTAGCTACAACCGGTAAGGATAATAGGCCCTGATCAACCTGGCTTGTAGCCCCATGGAAGCCTCAAGCTAGGGTAAAGACAAATGAGCACACCCTACAAGGATCTCAAGTCATATAACATCATGATAAGTGAATCCAATCAATAAATAAGCCATCTAAGCAAGTGCATCAAAGATCACTATATATCAAACAATTAACAACTCAAAGACATTATGCTTAATTTGTCTAGCTTGAATATGGGAGGCTGACGAGGTGTCCTATTGCAGATCTTGCCAAAAGAAGCTCTATAAGGGTTACAAAGTTCCTGTGAAACAATGTGATAATTGCTATGACCATCTTTATATCATGGGCCCGACATGGACGATGCGGTGTATTGAGTACGAAGATGGCCATAAAGTTATTTGCCTCAACATTGATTGAAGAAGCTCTTGATTGATTCAAAGGACTCCCTGACAATCATCTCACATCCTACGAAGCTTTTTCCTACTTATTCAAGAGCAAATGGTGAAATATTTTAAGTTGTAAATTTTGGGAAAAACCTCATGGTTTTGGTGTTGGACTTCCGTCAAACAAGCCAGATGCTTCGCTATGTAATTAGGTGAAAATTTGATTGGACAGTGATGTGTTTATTGGTTTTGTTGGTTGTCTAGTGGTTTTCTAGACCCTTATGACTCCCCAATGAAGTGCCAAATATGTTATTTTGATTTGAACAAAACCCACAAAATTAATGAAGCAAGCATGCATATTGAAATGGATAAATAGGCTAACATTGACTGTATTTTATTAAAAATATTGCTGAATCATTAGCAGCCACAATGAGGTAGGAATACCTCAAACAACGACAATGACGGTTGTAGAGCTCGGAACATGTGCAAAATTTCATGCAAACATAAATTGCGATCAAACTCTGCCCCACTAATTGGAAGGAATGATTTCAGAATATGGTTCTCAAGACCGATATGCGAAGGCAGGTTCATCAATGACAACAACAAATCTCCCAACAACTCAAAGTTCACCTCCCAATCATGTAGCTCCACTTCCACTAGAGCCTCCACGCTAAACCATAAGAGATCACCCACCAGGATTGCAGAGACTCGGCCCGGCTGTGCTGAAGAACACACAACACAGCAGAACTCGGCTGCTAGAGGCAAAGACACTCGTATTCACGTATTGATACCACCTTGAAGATGCACGAATCGACCATCAATTGCAGCTTGCAGCAGAGAGGAAGGAGATACGCCCAACAAAGAGGAAAAATCGATCCACATGGATCACAATAGGAAACCCACGCTCCAACAAGGAACAACCATGATTTGGGGAAGCTTCAACTCATATCCAATGGATAACACGCAACAACTAATGATGGAGGTGTCTAACTCAAAGGAATGTCCAAAATGTCAAATCGTGCCACAGAAGAAATGCCCCTTCTTACTTGATCTGCAAACAAATGCCTTCTTCAATGAAATGCTTCAAATCACGATGCCAATCCCTACAAATGAAAAGCCTGAATATCTAATTCCTCGTCTTGGGCAGATAGTTTCACTACCGAAACTGAGATTCCACGGCTAGGGCAGATAGTTTCAATCAATCCGAAAATGAATGGGTTCCCTAACCTAAACTCAGTTTGCTCACCGAGTCAGCTCCAAATCCAATTTTCAAATGAATAGTCCATAATCCCCTTTTTCCCCTTCAATCGTCCTTTTTATTCATTCACTTGTACTTTTCTCCATTAAATATTCATTTAATTATTAATTAGAGAAATATACCCTCAAAGAGGGGTTTAATAATAATAAACTCACTCTTTTCCTAAGTTTTCACTTTATAATTCAAAAGTAACTCCACAAATGAAAGCCTCTAGTCATCCGCCTAATGGTTTATGGGAACCGATAAACCATCACTTCAGATCCCAACCGCCTAGGGAAAACGGGACATAGCCCTCCCTCGCCCCAAATTTGCTTATATCCTCAAGCAAATCCTCTTAAACCCTGAAATGTAACACTGCGCTCGCTTTCCCAAGTAGCATCCTCCACAAATAGACCCCGCCATTTTACCAAATGCTCCTTTCGACCGCCTGCCATGAAGTTCCATTCAACTCGCATAGATCTCTTCGCTTCAGGTCTAATCACTCTCATCATCCCAATGGGGTAACTTCTGTAAAACAACTTCCTGAAATGTGCCCTCTATCCTGTACCTGGTCCCATACATCTCCTGCTGACTCTGGCCCACCCTCAGATTCTCCTTCAGCACTCTCAGGATGTCCTGGCTGTCCAATAACCAACCTCGAACCTGAGGAAATCTACAGCCGCCGCATGCTATGTCTCAGAAGATCAAGACCTCATACCGTGATAGCGCTCGGTAAGGTCATATCGCATGACATGTGAAAGGTGGTGGGATAACAACATTCCCCGAGATGTTCTATATATCACTTCGAAAGCTCTCTACTGCCCCGAAATGTAGTTCTGCAAATACCCTTCCACCAAAGTGTTCCCAAACTCAATCTGCCCGCCGATCGGTGGGTGGAAACTAGTACTCGAGGACATCTTGGTACATACCAACCTAAGAAATGCCTGCCAGAAACTTCCCATGAATCTACCATCCCTGCTACTAACGATGGCTTTAGGCCACCAATGTAAACGAAACATCTCCCTAAGAGATAACTTCATCACCGCTGGGCCACCGAGTAGTCTAAAGGAATGCGGAGAAGTAGGCGTGCTTTGCGAGTCGGTCCACTTTGACATAGATGCAATCCTTCCTTTGCATCTTCAGTAACCTGGTGAGGAAATCCTTGGGGATGCCTTCCACCCCTGATCATGAAAAGGTCAGGAATGATCTGGCTGGACGTATGTGCTCCACCTCATTCCCCGGGCGAACTCCGCACTCCTGGAGATGCCTCTCTAACTCGCCTCTATAGGCCCTGGGGTGCCTATATGAAGTGGTAATCACTACTCAAGTACCCTCCTCTAACTCACATCAGTGAGTTAGAGGAGGGTACTCGAAGGTACATTACCAAAGACATCATGCCCCCGAAACAAGTCCTCAGATATCTCTCTCGGAAAATCGGGCTCCTTGCCCTTGGTCCTCAGACCGGCATGAAACCTCAGCGAATTCGCGTAATGTCATCCCATCTCATCACTACCTCCATCTTCTTCACGGTTACAACCTTAGGAGGATACGTGTTCATGCCCCGTAGAACTACTCTCTTGCCGTCCTAATCCTGGAACTCCATCTCCATAGTCCGATAATTAGTGGAGTACCTCCCTAGGGAAAATAGCCATTGAACCTGGGCACCACATTGGTGTCGTATCTTAAATCCACGTGAAGTCATTGGTGAGCACGTAGTTTCCTCAGTTCAATGCTCATCTGGAACGCATTCGGTGCGCTCTTAGTGTTCTCCCTCAAAGATGACCACCGAGAAACCCCAAAAGACTCACGGCATGCTCTTTCGCTCCACTACAGCCTATAGTTGTGGGATGCCCCACCGCCGACCAAAATCGCCACTGAACTCTGCGACTTCCTCCTCATCCCGGCGGTGTGAAATCTGGGTGTGTCGGAGAGTGATGCTATAACCCCCTCGTGTTTCCATCGATACCTTCTCGTCACTACCGGTGGATCCTCCTTCGCCTCGCTCTTCGCCATCCTCCCCGCTATTCGAAAACACCTCTATGTAGTGTGCCTTGCCTTTGCCCACACTGGTGACAGTACCTGCCCTCGCAACCGGCACAACTTTCTCCTCATCCTCGCCTCGGCATCATCCATCCTATTCTCACTGCTCAATCCTCTCAGGGTCGCCTCCGTCACCTCGCCGATGTCCCACTCATCCCTCCATGGTGGTGTCCTCGCCATCAATCAGAGGAGTCCACGGTGAACTTGGTCTTGGGGACTGACTCAGAAGTCTCTCGCCTTTGCCAACCGTGATCTTGTAGCGTAGGTAGGCTTTGTAAGCTCACTCCATCCTCGAGACTAAGCAGTCCCTCTCAGGAATAAAGATCACCAATCGGGCCTTGGAGATATTTGTGACCATCACTGATATCCTCTCAAAATCTGATATATATGACCAATAACGCCTGTTTAACCGTACAAGTCTCTAAAAGACATCTCTGGATCTCGTCTTTCAAATCGGTGCACCAGTCTACCTGTAAACTCAACATATGTGACAATGTGGGCATGACCACTCTGGGTCATGCCCACACCCTCCAAGTGTAATGTAGCCAACTTAGTGGCATCCGCCATGTTCAAATGAAGTACGGTCGAAGCCGGTGACCCAAGTTCGCGGCTGCACTTCTACGTCCCATCGGCATGGCAGCAGCTTGCCCACCGTAAGGCCAACTCGTAGGCTCAGGTGGGACCCTCGCTGAAGAATCTCGCCTTTTTCTCCCCTTTGAAGCTACGTAACTCGCAAAAGTCATAGCTCTCGACCGATCCATGTCCTTATACTCCTGGAAATAAGCCGCTAATGGCTCGTCCTGCTCTAACCGCCTCTCCCGCCTGTCTCCGGGGGTCCTAAGAACTTGGGCATGGTCGACCTAGGAATCTCACTGTAGTAGTGAGGGCGGTTCTGAGGGCCGATCCTAGAAGTGATCACGTCAATATGAGGTCTGTGAGTGTTTTCCCTTCTTCCAGACCGGCCTCGGGTCGCCTCCCCTTTCATCAGGTTGCTCCCCTAGGAGCATAACCGTGATTCTCACTTCATGAACTCTCGGGTCTCTCTCGGCCCTCTTCAGACATCCTGTAAGGCTTTCATAAGCCCTCCGAACAAACCATCCTCTCTGTCCCCTGGCAGATTTGCATTTTTCCCTAGAGTACCCTCCATCTCTTCTTCTCCCTCCATCGCTTCTCTCAGACCTCCTGCGCCTATAATTGATGTTCTGCAGCCCTTCCTCGGACATCAATGTCGCCCATAGCTAGCCAAGAACATGCTCTGATACCAATCGATATTCTAAGTTGTAAATTTGGGAAAACTCTTCATTTCCTCGTAGTTGACCCTCGGCCAAACAACTTGCATGCTTTTTGCTGCCATGGTCGAGGGTGAAAATTGATCGGACAGCGATGTGTTTATTAGTTTTGTTGGCTGTCTAGTGGTTTTCTAGACCCTTATGACTCCCCAATGAAGTGCCAACATGTTTTATTTTGATTTGAAGTAAAACCCACAAAATTAATGAAGCAAGCATGCATATTGAGCTGGATAAATAGGCTAACATTGACTCAGATTTTATTAAAATATTGCTGAACCATTAGTGTTACAATGAGGTGTATCACCTCTCAAACAACGCATGTCAATGACTAGAAAGATGGAATGTAAAAATTTCACGCAGCCTATAAATATGATCAAACCGCCCCCCACTAATTGGTATATAGGGCTTATTTCTTTGTGAATATGGTTCCACCGATATGAAGTGCTGCTAAGTGCTCAAAGACAAGAATAACAAATCTCCCAACAACTCAAAGTTCACCTCCCAATCATGTAGTCGACTAGCCACAGCCTCCACTAGAGCCTCCACGCAGCCATAACGGAACACCCAGCTCGTGGACAAGAGACTGCCTCAATAAAGGAAGAACACGCTACCACAAGGGAAACTCCAACCTAGAGGCGCTAGGACTCTCAGACATGCCTGGGCCACAAACATACCACCTGAAGATGCACGATCATTCATCAATTGTACTGCAACAGAGAAGGAGATACCAAAGAAAGAGGAAAAATCGATCCACATGGATCACAATAGGAAACCCACGCTCCAGCAAAGAACAGCCACGATTTTGGGAAGCTTCAACTCATATCCAATGGATAACACACATCAACTAATGATGGAGGCGTCTAACTCAAAGGAATGTCCCAAAATGTCAAATCGTGTCACAGAAGAAATGCCCCTTCTTACTTGATCTGCAAACAAATGCCTTCTTCAATTAAATGCTTCAACTCACGATGCCAAACCCCTGCAAATGAGAAAGCCCTGAATGGCTTCCACCCTCGCTTTAAGTAAATATTCTCAACAATGAATCCGAGACCACCAAGCTTAGGCGTATAGCTCACCATCAACTGGAGGGTGCCAATGGGTTTCCAGCTAAAACCTCGTTTTCTCACCGAGCTCTCCTCCAAATCCAATTTTCAAAATGAATAGTCCATAATCCCTTTTTCCCCCTCAATCGCCCTTTTATTCATTCACTTGTACTTTTCTCCGTTAAATATTCATTTAATTATTAATTAGAGAGAAAAAATACCTCAAAGAAGGTTTAATAATAATAAATCCCACTTTTCCAAGTTTCACTTTATAATTCTAAAGTGAATACTGCCTTGTTTCCTAGCTCATTCGCCTAATGGTTTATGGAACCCAGATAAACCATCACTGTGATCCCAAATCATTTGTGTCCTGGAAGACATAAATTAACAACAAAGACAAATGATATAGAAGCTGGTGCCCCGTGTTAAGAACCCCACAGAAGATGTACAAGTCTCTGACGAGACGCAAGATTCTCTTTACGATATGAACTTCATTGATATGATTTGTGTTTTACAAGAGGAACAAGCTACCCAAGAGCGGATCAATGAAGCTCCAAAGTGTAGAGGGTGAGAAAAGAGAGGGAGACTTCGGCCTGAATCACTTGGATGATCAGAGGAAGGAATTAAGGAGGAGGGAAGGCCTCCTGACCACACTAGAAATAAACAAAGCTTCATCCCTCCATCACAAAGATGCTACTCCCTTCCATCAATGTAGAAGGTGGTTCTTATCACTTTGCACCTCCTGGCACGGAGTTGCTTCCTAATCCAACTCCTTCATATGATATTTAGTTAAATATAGATTTTGCAAGCATGTTTGGAAAACTAAATATGACGGTCCCAATGACAGATATGTGTAAGATACCTTCCGTAAAAAGGGAATTTTTGAAAGTATTACAAGTGCTAACCGAGAAGGAAGATCCTCCCATGATTCGTCTGTACTATGTATCTCGATCGGCCAAGGGACAAGGATCCTCCTTTCTATCTTTCATTAAGCATGAATGGCCTCCACTTGAACAACCACATGCTTGATTCTGGGACTGAAGAATGTCATGTCATTAAAGGTGATGGAACAACTTGGTATGAAGACAACCCAACCCTATGGAAATGTATATGGTATTGATTCACGAAGGGTCGAGGTCTTTTGGGTGTGTGAAGACGTTGAAGTATTTTTGATTGATTTTCCACATAATATCCTCCTCATGGACATATTAGTGATCAATGTCTTAGATGCTTGGGGAATGCTCTTACACATGGATATATCCCCATGGGAGATGGTACATATGAGATCTTTCACAACTGGGAAAATAATGATAAACATGTGATGGATCCTGATGGCTCTGATTATGTCAGTGAATGTGACTATGATGTGCCTCACAAATTATTGAGTATGATCCATTTGAGCTACCCTTCATATAGGAAGATTCCATAGAGATGTTTCTTCCATGGGATGACAAGAAAATTTCAAAATACCATGGGAAGGAGCTGAGGTCTAACTAGATTTTGAAGAAAGAAGATGAGAAACATGAAGAAATCATCAAAGAGGTGGTCTGCACAGAGCCTTCTTTATATCCATGTGTTGAGAATACACCTTGCATAGATTTTAGTGAAGGAAGTCTTGTGCTCATGTGGAACAAAAGAAATGGCAAGCCCATATATGACCAAAGAGATAGCAACTCATGGCTTGACCTTTACATTATCAAGAAGAAGTCCGATAAAAAAAGGTACTATCCGGATAGGTACATTGGGATCAGAAGAAGATGCTGTAATACCGAAGGATGGATCTCTTCTCCAAACTGGCCCATGCTCACATGATTCCTTCTGTGGCCCATGCCCCAGTGCGGTGGTAGTCATCTTGTTTCCTCGATTGCATCTTGATTGCTCATACTTGTTTAGATTTACTAAATCTTCATTTTTCTCTACTTGCATTGATTTCATGTTTAGCTTAGAAATTTTTGAAAAATGCTCTACCTTTCTTTTCCAGATTAGTTTTCATTTTGGATTTCTATACATATATGGATGAAGTGACAGCTTCACCCTAGATGCTCTCCATCCCTTTTGAGATTTTAGAAGTACAGTCTGTGGATGTTGCAGCTTCATGCGCTTTACAACGAGCACATGTCCCTAGGTAGCTTTTATTATCCTACTTTAGGGATAACTATGAGATTATGTCTCGAGGCCTCGTCATGTGATATGGAGTTTCGAGAGACTAAATGACTAGCAGTATCCTTTTTCACAGATGGGGACCCTTCTCACAACCATAGAGGTCACATATTTTCTCGTATTGGCATCCACCACACTAGTTGGCTTCCGAAGGTAGTGGGCTCTATTCCATGAGGTACAAGTCAATATTATGGTGAGCATCATTTCAATATTCTGCAGCATTTAAGGCATGTTGTATCTTAGATTTCTTTAAATTCCATGATGTGTTCTTGGACATTATACCTTTTTCCTCATTTCACCTTTGGTGGTTGACATTGTGCCATGATAAGTGGTTTTCCTTGGGATGGGTTTGCTAATAGGAACTCTCTTGAGGAGCCATCGTCTGCTCTCACCATACTTACCACTTTCATCACTCATTTCCCATCTACTTATCTCTTTGGGATTTTAGGGTGTATTGACCCAAGAAGGGTTGTCCCTAATTCTATGGGAAGAAGGGCCTTAAGGCCCAAAGGGATTTGATGTTAAAATATAAAAGCCTATGTATGAACCTTCTCTTAGATGCTTCACCTGTGGATCACCCAAGAAAGCAATGAAACACTTATCTTTGAGAAAGGGGAACCTATAAGAAATGTGATTAAGAATGCTTAAAAGGTTAGTTGGAGGATAGAAGGTCTCATCATCGAAATCACCTATCATGTCCATGAATATCTAGTGGTATGACATCGCTTCATCATCCGGGTCACCAAGCCATGGTAATGACTCTCAATTGCATGGATGAGAGAAAGGGGGTCTCATCGCGAGCCGACCCATTATTTTCATGGGTATCCAACAGTATGGCATTGTCGTTATTTGGTCACCACGTCAGGGCATTGGCCTTCAACTTTTCCTTAAAATGAAAGAAAGAATGGAAAAATAATGGGATTGGAAAAGTGCATTACAAATTTAGTTGTACCACACCCTCTACAAGGCACCCATGAATGAGACACCACGGCCTCATGTATGTCATGAGTCCCATGCCCATTGAGTCTTGACCCTAACCACTTCACCCACTTTTACATGGCTTACAGAGGGATCTCTTTGAAACTCCTTGACTTGTGGAAAGATCTACCCAATAGGACACCTCACAACCTCCCATTTTCAAGCTTGACAAGTCACATAATGTCTTTGAGCACTTAATTGTTTGACATAGTGATCTTTGATGCACATGCTTAGGGGTGGCTCATTTATTGATTGGATTCACTTATCATGATGTTAAGTGACTTGAGATCCTTTGAGGGTGTGCTTATTTGTCTTTGCAGACCCTAGTTAGTGGACAGTTTTGGAAAAACAAACCTAGCTAGGGCTTCCATGGGGCCTCCTCCTCCTCGCTGGCTCACAGGGATGCCAAGGGCCCCATGCCGGATGAGAGAGAGAGATCAAACTTTAAAGGCATAGAAGATGACTTGATGACATATCCTAGACCCCACATGCCAAACGCTTTGCCCAGGAGGCAAAATCACCTTAGAGGCATGATGTCACCTAGGGGTTAGGTTTGGTGGTGAGGTTGACATGCATTGGCACAAGGACCTTTTGAGGGGCTTGAGCCTTGATCATGAAGGAAGTTGTTTGGATGCCTGACATGTGGCTTTGGAAAGCCTTTAGATACTCCTCCATCACCAACGACCTACTCCTAGTGCCAAACGCCCCTAGTTAAGCATGTCCTGCTAACTAGGGTTTTTCTTTCAGAAAAAGTGAAATTAAAGTGAATTGTTAATATTACTTTGTAGTGGCAAGATTAGGGTTGTTGACCCCTAGTCTTGTAAGGTTTTACCCTTAATTATGTGGACAAACTATCTTAGTACATTTTTTAGCAATATCATAAGATCTCATTTAACATAACTCTCCCTCTTGTGAGAGGTACTTGGACTAAAATTTCATTGCCCTGCGGGTAAACCAACCCCGCTTACTATGTAAATATCCAAAATACTTGGAATATAAAGCAATCCATATGACAATAAAATATATATAGAAATGTATATGAAAATATGAGATGATGAGATACAATAAGAATGAGGGCCCTTTCTACCCACGTAGAGGTGCCCTTCCATGAAGAGACAGGACCTTTCATTTGGGAAGGTGTCTCTCTTCATTAATTATTCATTAACTATCATAATGTATTTATATTTATTACATATATTGTGTTCATAACATTGTTTTCCCCTTAAAAATGCTTTGTCTCAAAGCATACCTATGGAAGACTTATCTCTTTGCTCCGGGCTTGTAATATCGCCTCCTTATTCTTTATTCATGAATTAATGATCGTTGAGGACTTGAAACATATGACTTAAGTACGCGAGAACCATCGAATTGTAAGGGAGTCCTCCCACCTTAAATCGATCTTATGCAAAACTAGGATTTTATAGAGTTCTTATAGAAAACTTGATGTATTTCAACTCCCATGATAACTTCTACCTAGAGCATCATTTGTAATGGAGGTAATAATTTTGACATATTTGTCATTTGTTTCTGAGGATACATTGATTGGTTGAAGTAATGACTTTTTTGATTAGGATGTCTATGGCATCCTTGTAACTCCGGAATCTACTTCGTGTACTTGTATCTTATCCTTGATTAACACTTGGAATTGAGTCTCCTTCATAGCTCTGGCTTGTTTCTACATGGATATGTGAAGACCTCTTTACGTCAACAAATTTGCAAACTTTTGGGTTGTAAGGTTGACTGGGTATGTGTTAATTACTTTATCCACCATTAGGTTTTTTTCCATTTGAAGATTTATGTAGTTCCATAGGTTCGGGCCATTGTCTCTTTATCTACCAATGACTCCTTATTGATAAATTGTTCTAACTTGTCCTCTACTGACTTCTTATCACTCTTTATCTTCTTAACTGGGTGAGTAAACTTGATTATGGATTTTTAGGCGAAAAATTTCTGCATCTTTGTCTATGACTGTTTTGTCACACTCCTTTTGGATCTCAAGCATTGATTGTTGTTTATCCAAAAGTAGTATTTTAGATATCTCATCAAGATCTTTTGACGTAGATATTGAATCCGACTTCACTAAGACGTCATGTAATTTTATTTTTCTTTCTTTGTAGGGAAAACACAGTAAAAGCTTTTTTTCCTCAAGATTTAATATTGCTGCCCAACGTCTCTAACCAAGTCAAGCCGAGGATTATATCAACCCTTTTTTTTCATATATAGTTGTAACCAAGAAATTCGATACGAGTTTATAATCTTCAAGTGTCAACAATAAGTCCTTGATGTCATATTTATTGCTAAGAAAGTCTTTTGTTTCGATTACAATTGTCTTTGTAATTATTAATTGATTCACCAAAACCATACTTATGTGATTTTTCTTATTACCTTGGAAAATGGGGATGCTAACTTCTTTTTATTGAATATTTCCTCTAAATGTTAATAATTCGATGCATCTAGCTCGATGATTTTTACCATAAAATATTCCCAAATTCCATTTTAATTGATCTTATAATTATTATAATATCCCTTAATAATAATAAGACTTAAGCTTCTTAACTTAATAGATATCTTCCTCTAATATTTTTTTATACTCTTTTAAGAAAACAATCCCTGTTGATAATTCTTCTTCTTTTATATATATATATAGAGTTCAAAAAACTTTGAATATTTTCTTATACCTTATTGGACCATGAGAGGGTGAGGTGGCACCTTTATTGACCATGTCCAACATCAAATTATACAAGGGGGATGCACTTAGGAGGTTGTCAGTCCTTATACACACTTGCAAATGTGAGCTAAGTCCCTGCCAATTAGTGTGTCCTTGGAGGCACAATGCTGAGGTTCAAAGTCCACGCCACTTTCTAATTTGAACCTCTCGCTCAGGCTAACCCTAGGGAAGCCTGCTAATGGGGGTAGACCCTAGTTACTTTGTGAGTGATTAAGGTGTTCTAGAGTTGATTTTAATCAGTTAAAAGGTTAAGGGAATCTAGCCTATGTTGTCAATCACAAATGCAAGATGCAACTATTTAAGTATGAGAGAGCCGACCTTTTCCTAGGGAAATTAAGACTAGTGCCCAGATTGGGCAATGGGGTCAACTGCTAGGGGATGTTCACAAGATCACATAGCATAATAAGATCGATACAATTAGATACAAAAGAATATATCAGTTATACAGATTAAGACTAGATACAAGATATACAATATACTCACAAGTTTGCCTGCATGTGCAGGGATTAAAGATACATAAGATAAAGAAATCAACACATGAAGCCAAGCATGCTCACAACAAATAGATTTCCATTGGATTCCGCTTTTCAATGGCTAAGAGACACAAAGCACTCAAGACCCAATCAAGAGAATGCCTCCGTGTGGAGACTTTTGGAAGGATCACACCAATAGATAAAAGGAACAAAAATGAAAGCTTTGAAAGTAAAGTGCTCCCGTGATGAAGAAATATAACCACTTTAAGTAACAATTCTACAACACATGAATGATAACTTTATGAATGTACCTGAAAAGACAAGTGAGATCAGTGAACTTGCAAGTGTAACTGTATTGTTGGTGTTGTAGAATGAAATTGAATCATGGGATTAAGTGAGATTAATTTAGTCCCATCTAGATGTTAACCCAAACTCTCCTCCTCTCCTATTACCAAGTGGCTGCCTGATGCTCTGAAGTTAGACAACGAGGCTCACCCTAGCTTCACAGGTCAACCTGAAGGTCGAAAGTAATTTAAGATTTCCATGGTTTTCCTCAAACCCCAAAATTTTAAGTGGCTAAGATCATGAGTTAAGGTGTCCTATTAAGTCTAATTAATAAATTTTAGATCTATGAGCTAAATAATGGAAGTGTGATTGAGTGCTTGTAGTCATTCAACAAGAAATTGCCAAAAATACTGAAAATTGAAAGATAAGAAGGTCGATGCCTTTAGACAATGGATTTCAAGTTAAATTTTAGTTTCCGTAAAAGGCCTCGACCCAAAACTGCACTAACTAGGAGTTCTTATTATTATATTGCAAATGTGAAGTGTGAGAATTGAAAGTAATTTGCGAATTGTAAAAGGTTGATTAGTTGAGCCTTTATGAAACCAATGTTAGCATGCATGTACATAAGATAAAAGAATTAATAAACTTATACTCTGTACATGCAACAAAAAATAACAATCTAATCTAAGCCACCATGGGCTCTAAGCTAGCATGTGTTATGAGATCTACTCAGATTATTTTAAGTTGCTACGCTTGTAGAACTACCACCTCATTCTAGCTAAGTTTGCAAGTAAAGATCAAGAAAAAGCAGTCAGCTTTGGGTACCTGCTATCACCAAAAGTGGAGTCGCCAGGTAAGCTTGTAAGAAAGGACTTCTGAGGCAAGGCTTACCAAAGGTTTGTCGTTGAGGAAGGTTGACTCAGTGTTCCTCGAGAATGGCGCCAAAATGTTATCGCTCAGTTTGTAGGATAGGTTTAGTAGCTTGAAGGCAAGATTCAAACTGGCATAACAGGAGCTTCCCCACCCACTGTCACCTCAATGGGGGGCTCTTTCTATCCAGGGTGGCTAATCCAAAGGGAGACGTCCCTAGGTAATCTGGGGTTTTGAAAGGCTAAGGATTTGAATAATCAAGGTAAGTTTTCCCTTTCATAGATTACCGCCCAAGAAGATAGTCATAAAGAAGGTATTCCACAGATTAGGCACCTGTTTGTGAGACAAGGCAACAATAAAGATAAAACATGCCCCAGTGGTTAGTACTTCATAAATTAATGACTATCTTTAATATATATGAGCACAAATAAATGTAATTATTGACGAAGCCAATGATTGCAATAAAGGCTATGGCTTATAATATTACTTCTTCAATAAATACAAAATGATAGAGTATTCAATGTACAATATTAATCCTTGAATTATCACAACACATTAAATATCATAAATATGCTCATATATAATGTTGTTGCGTCACTATACTACTAAGGGTGACGTCAGCCTAGTTTCTATATTAGTTTGCTAGGCAATGAGGTGGACGTTTTGCAAAATAAGCCAATGAAAATATTTACCACTTCAATGTTTATCAATGGATGACCTAGCCACAACTTTAATACCAAGCAAAAGTTCAGAAAAGGCAAGGCGTCATCAACAAATTAGGGTTAGCAAGTCGCTAGGGTTAGTTAGTGTTTCAATTTTCGGAAGCTAGAAAGATTGTTTTAACACAAAAGACTCAACGTTGCATTATTAGACTAGTGCCTTACGGTAAATGGACTCAAGGAGTAAGGCTAAAGGCTTGGAAGGATCTAAATCTAAGGATGGGAGAGTTAGGCTTAATGGTGCTGCAATGGCAGGGCCATGAAGTCAAAACCCTAAGGTGAGGAGGCTCATTATGGTGTTGCTTAAGAAAGGCCTCATGCTCCTCCCTCTTTCCTTAAAACTCTTTGGCATAAAAGGATAGGTTCAAAACATAAATCTAAGGCTGAAAAGTGTTGTAGGGCCAAGTCTTTTCAAACCCTAAAGGTCAAAACCCTAGGTGTAAACTTAATTAGGCCTAGGACGTCTTCCTTCTTCAACTTATGTTAAGAAACTAACTCAGAAAAAGGGGAACTAGTGTAGCAACGACTAGGCTAGGTTCTCCTTAATCAATGGCTAAACAAGTCTTTTACCATGGGGACATGAAGCAAGGACCTACTTGTGTGCTTGCTCCCTAGGGTTTCAATGATTAAGCAAAATAGCAACAATGTAACCATAAAAGTAAGATATTTAACCTACAACCATTCAATCAAGAAGTTTTGCATGAAAAATATACTCGCAAATCAATGAAGAGCCAATCAAACCCTAGTTGTAAACCTTCCAATGATTAAAAACAGCATGAACATGCCAAAGATGATCCTCCACAAGTGTAGCGCCTCAACTCCAAGAGCCAAATACAAAGACAAAAGACTAAAAGTAATACTCTCACAAGAGAGTGAGTTGTGTTATGTTCAAAATGAGACTCAACGTCCTCTACTTATATCATCCAAATGACCTTTAATTACAAAA
>SNQJ01S0191958.1:0-21814 GCA_010110895.2 Picea sitchensis
CAGTCTGTATAAAATGTCTAAGCGATTTAAGAGGGAAAAGGATGATAGCAGCCTCTTCCATCACTGCTTGATCAAAATCATTATTGTGCATCATTTAAGGATGAGTGGTGACTGTTGGAAAGCCTTCCTATTAAGGAATGGCTTTGCCACTCCCAAGTGTGTTCAAGTAGACAAGACCGTGGTCACTGAAACCCTGATTGGGCATGCCGTGCCACCTCCTACCCTTCTACCCCCTGTCAAAGCCTCGAACTGCCCCAACATTGACCTACTCGATTCCATGCTTGACCCGTGTTCTAAAGGCAATACTAAGACCGTTAAGAGGCCTGTAAGGAAGAAAGGCAAGGGTGATTCTGGTGTGAACAGCAAGGGAAAGAAGAATGCACGATGGATATCTAGATGTGCTCGGAACAAGACCAAACCAAACACTGACCAGAAACCTATTGTTTTGAGCGAAGATTCAGACTCTGAGATTGAATGCTTTTTGGCCAAGGAATACCCTTATTCACACGGTCTTTGTTCTGCTGAACCCTACGACTACGTGTCCAACCTCCCACAGTGCCTCAAGGATGACCCTAACTTCCCGAGAATTAAGTTTGACAGTGCATCCCCTGGTAACTTAAAATAACTGCCACCTATAGTGGCTCGGCCCGATCAACCACCGTGTACTCAATGCAATTCTTGGCTTGAACGTTACTACATGGATGTTCCTCTGTTGCAATCTAAAATAAAATCATTGGAGGAACAGGTTACTATGTTGTCAAAGGAAAATCACAGGCTACAAGCTAATGATAAGAAGCAAAAGACCACGGGTTCTATCGTCTTCAGAAATGTTGAGGCAACTACTGCTTTTGTTAACTCAAAATTATCCTGACCAAATCATTTTCCTACAACCCAGGTATGTTATTTCAATATCGATTTTTGGTTTAAATTAGCATAGTCGTTTGTGTTTGCTCAGAAATAGTTTTGCTTTGATAGATTTAAAAACGATTCTATTATGTTCAAATTACCAAGAATGATTTCATTTTGAATTGTGTTTGCATTTGAATTGGTACAAAAGATTTGATTGCTAGATTGATTATAGCTCTATTTTGTTTAATACAATTTTGTTGTTCTTGAATTAGTATAAACGATTGAACTGGCTTTAAGTTAGTTTGATATAGTTCTATTTTGGTTTGATTAAAAAACGATTATGTTTCTTTGAAATAGCATAGCCGAATGTGTCTGCGATGAATTAATATCAAAGATTGGTTTGCTATATCGAATTTAGTTCTGTTTTGATTTAATATGATTTGGTTGGTTTTGAATTGATATAAACGATTTTGTATGCGTTGGATTAGTATCAAAGATTGGTTTGATAAATAAAATATAATTTGTTGATTCGAAAATGATTTCGTTGATTTTGAATTATCAAAAAGATTCTGTCTGTTTCAATTTGGTAATAAAAAAGTTGGTTGACAGATCGCATATATCCCTGTTATCATTCGATTGAAATGGATTCAATTACGATTTCGTTGGTTCTGAATTGGCATAAAAAATTTTGTTTGTTTTAACGTGAATGATTTTCTTTTCTTTGAATTAGTGATTAATGGTTTGATTAATAGGTCGCATATATTTCTGTTATCATTTGGTTAATTTAAAATGATTTTGTTTGTAAATATGACCAGCTACAAAATCGTGAGATTCTATAGCTAGTCATAAAATTTGGATTTTGTTGATTTTACAATTAAAACATTATCTAAAATTGTTTACTTTTGCCTATCTACAGGTACATACAAATTTCTATGGGAATTGGATCTGCTGTGGCAGTTTAGAACATACTTTTTGATTACATAGTTTTGTTTCTAGTTGTTAGTCCTAAGCAGAAATAGAGATTTGGGAGATTGTTCCCATATTTTTTGCAAACTGTTTTTGATAATTCCCACAGGGATGTTTTACCCTGTGGCCTTTATATACTTGTTATTTTTTGTAAACAACCCATCATTGTTGGGAGAACAAAGACTATGGACTTATGATGATACAGAATCGAATCGAAGTGGATCTTTTGTAACATCTTTAGCTTTCAATTTATCATACTTTCGTTCAAGTTTTGTGCATTTTAATTTGTGATCAAGTGATTGACTACTTTAGATATCAAGACTTGTTACAGGTTGATGCGTTATGATTTGAATTTTGTCCATGTTTGATGTGTCTCATTTTATGCACAACAATCATTCTATTTGAATTTAATTAAAAGAAGGTTTATCTTCTTAGTTAAATGAACGGTTATGTACAAATCTTCGCATTGGGATTTATCTAATGTGATGATCTGTAAACTATAATATTGTTGTCGTTTTATGTCTTGTTTGTTCTGTCATTCGTATTCAAAGAGAGTTGTTGCTTCTCGTTTACGAGAAGCTTGTGGAAAATCAAGTGCAGGTTTCCCCCATTGAACAGCTAAATCAGATACTGTGCACGGGACAAATTGGAAAGCGTTACTTCAGGGCAGTTTGTTATTTGCAATTTAATAGTTAATAAATTCGAGAATTCTCAGTAGTTTAGATAGTTATATAGTTCATATTTATAGCTAGGATTATTATTTTAATTGCTCATCTTAGTTAGTTTTCAATTTTTGTTCCTTTCTCATAAAAATTATAAAAATAAAAAATAATAGTTTCACTGTCATAGGACAGTTCACAAATGATTTTTGCAGGTTTTCAATTTAAAATCTGTAATCTGTAAATACTGTACATATACAATTGAGATTTAATTGTATTAATAGCTGAACATTTAATAAGTAGAATTATTGTTTTATAGTATTAGTCAGTAAACTGTATATATAGTTTTAGATTTGTATATAATTTGTTGTAGCTTCTTTTTTCACTTAGATTAGTTTCTTTAGTTTATTTTTTCTTTCATTTTTCTAGTACTTAGATTGGCCAATGGAGCCGCTAAACCCATCGGAGTGGATCATCCCAAACGGTTGGGTTATTTAGACAGCCCCGGACCGGATCCACCCCTCCAGTTGATGGATGGTCAATTTCGCCCATCAACAAGACACCAAGGACCAATACTCCTGCACATGCATCTACATGGAAGTGGACCTAGAGGTGGGTCTTCCATAGGCAATCAAGTTAAAGGTTGGAGATTGGAAGCACTACCAAAATCTTGACTATGAACAACTACCATTTAAATGCAGGAGTTTCCATGAATAAAGACACTTTCAGTGAAACTGCCCAAAAAACCCAAGTAAGGAAAAGGACAATGGAGAAGGCTAACAACATCCCAGAAAAGGAAAAGCTTCATCCAGAGAAAAAGGACAAAGGAACGAAAAGATAGACCCTGCACAACCCAAGGAGCAAGGGAACATTCCAGAAATAGTGATAGAAAATAGTTTTGGAAAGGAGGACCGAGGACATGTAGAGAAAAAAATAAGGGAAACTCCCCAAAAAGTTCCAATAGCTTAAGCGGCGTAAGGGAAGTCAACCCCAAAAGACAGAGATATTTTGATGCCTGAAAGGGATGAAGAGAAAGGAAATACTGCCACAGGTAAGAAAATAGGACCAGACATGGAGGAAGGAGAAGTCTCCTCAGATAGTGACAACGAGGGCGCAAGTGACACCATTGTCACCCCACAAAAAATAGGCAGAGGAAGGAAATCCAAGAAAGAAGAAAGAGAAAAGGAGACATAAAAATATGTCTTCAGTGGCTTGCAACCAACATTCAAGCAGCTAATCAATGTAATATAGACAAGGAAGCATTCCAGGGCCCCTCAAGGAGCTCATTCATCCCCCCAGGTAAATCATGAACCTAACATCGTGGAACTGTAGGGGTTTCAACAACAAAATAAAGGAAGAATCACTTAAAGATATCATTATAACTTCAAATTCTGAGATCCTTCTAATCCAAGAGACCAAAATGGAAGAGAAAGACTTCCTCAATGCAACAAAAGCACTCTGGAAAATAAGCCAAGGATTAGCTGAAAGTGCTAGAGGAGCCTCAGGAGGTATAGGCACCCTCTGGAACACTATGAAGTTTGACATAATCAAATATGAAACACACATGTATTGGATCTACACCAGCCTTCTACATAAATAAACGGGTCGACTAGTAAGCCTCTTCAATAGTTATGTGCCGACCCTTTTGGAGGAAAAATGAATTTGTTGGGATACCCTAAACGATTACCTACTACTAAATGATCTAGATAATATCATTATTGGGGGGGACCTAAATGTGACCCTAGCTGCGACTGAGAAAAAAGGTGGCTCCATTGTGTGAGACTCAACAAGAGAATGGGTAGAAGATATCATGTTAGATTGGGAGTTGGAGGATGTCAAACCAACTAAAGGAAAATACACGTGGTCAAACAAGAGGGTAGGACCAGGGCACATTACAGCTAGACTAGACATGTTCTTAGTCCAAATATCCTTTATGCTTCTGGTCCTCACTCCCTCCTCTTCTATCCTCTCGCACATTGTGTCAGACCATAAACCAATCTTGTTAGAAGTTTTACATGACAAGAATATCAGATCAATGCCCTTCAGATTTAGCCTAGCCTAGCTCCATGATGAAGGCTTCCAGAACCTGGTTACCAAAATCTAGAATGAAATAGTAAGAGGCTCAGCCTTCTTTTTTTGGGAAGAAAAACTCAGGAGATTAAAGGTAGCACTAAAGTCTTGGGAAAAACCCCAATCAAATCCAATTTTAATTCGCCAAGAAGCCCAAAAACAACTAGAAAAACATCGGTTTGAAATGGATGAACATGAAATCACCCAAGAAACCTTACATCAAGAAGACCAACTCCAAAGGAAATGGCATCAAGCATGTAGAGAGGAGGAAAAATATTGGAAATAAAAATCTAGAAGCCTCTGGTTGGAAGAAGGAGATAAAAACACTAGCTACTTCCACAAACAAGTTGAGGCAAGAAAGAAATTCAAGAAAGTCACGGAAATTCAGGTTCAAAATAAAACAATAAAAAACTTTGAAGGCATAAAAGCAGCTGTGGCAGATGCCTTCAAAACTCTCTACACAGAAACTCAAAGGTCTGCAATAGATCCCAAAGCTTACCCACTCTCTCTAGTCCTGACCCTCATCCAATATGAAGTCAACAACAATCTAACAAAGGTAGTCAATCAACAAGAAATAAAAGAGGCACTTGATCAAATGAACCCAGACAAAGCACCAGGTCCAGATGGATTCACAGCCAGATTCTATCAAAACTGTTGGGATATAATTAAATCATACCTTACAAAATTGATCCAGAAATCTCAAATTTGCAGCAAGATAGGAGGAGGAACAAATTTGTCTTTCCTGGCTCTTATTYYGAAAGAAAAAGGAGCAGTCAATTTTGGAAGGTTTCRGCCAATCTCCCTTTGCAACACAAGTTACAAAATCCTCACAAAAATAATATCCAACAGAATTAAAAAAATTCTCCGTGTAATCATCCCAGAAAATCTAGGTGGATTTGTAAAAGGAAGAAATATAGTGGACAACATCATCCTATTTCAAGAGGCCCTGCACTCAAGCATTCGAAGAAAAGACAAAGGTATGATAATAAATCTTGATCTTGCTAATGCGTTTGATAGAGTTAGGCATAACATTATGTTCAAGGTCATGGAAAATTTTGGTTTCACCCTAGCTTTTATAAACTGGATAAAATCTTGCATTGGTTCCTCTTGGATAGCCYTGCTAGTGAACGRCCGTGCAACTAAGTTCTTTCAAGCCTACAAATGTCTTTGGCAAGGTTGTCCCCTTTCTTTGCTTMTTTATTCCATCCAAGCCTCAGTACTCAGCTTCTAATTGGATCATTTCCAGAYGCATAACAACCTTCTTGACCCAAGGATAGCCCCAAGGGTAAAAGACACCAATCRTGCCCAATTTGTGGATGACAYRCTACTGATGGGAGGAGCGAGTATGAAGACAATAAGGAAATTTAAAAAAGAGTTAGATGTATACACATAAATCTCTAGCAGTGTGATAATATTGACTAAAAGCAAGATCTATGGTTGGAACATTACGCCAAGGGAAATGCTAKATATTTCAAGAGTACTGGGAATGGAAGRCTGCACCACCTGGGATGCTTTTAAATACCTGGGAGTCCCAATTTTCAAATCCAAGCCAAAGGCTTCACAATGGACCCCGCTGATAGACAAGTTAAAAAACAAAATAAACTCATGGGGATCAAGCTGGCTAAACCTTGCAGGTAAAGTGGTCCTCATCAAAGTAGTGCTAGCAAGCATTTTGATCTACCAAAGCTCCTTGTTATTGGCCCCTTTTACCACTATCCAGAAAATCGAAGCGATGTTCAGAAGATTCCTTTGGGAAGGAGGGAAGTAGACAGGGAGAAAATTGTATCTAATAAGCTGGGAAAAAGTAACTAAGCCCTTCTTAGAAGGAGGCCTCCAATTTAAAAACATCCATACTCAAAATTTAGCATTAGGTGCAAATATTCTTTGGAACATAATCACCAAGAAATCCTCCTAGATTAAAAGAGCACTATGGAAGAAGTACTTTCGAGGCCCAAGGAAAAAATGCCTAGATCGCCCAACATTGGCGGAGAAAGGATCCCCAATTTTCTCTCTGTTCTAGAAGGCTTTGAAACACTTTAGACCTCACCTCACCTAGATACCAGGAAATGGTAAAGAAATCAATGTTTGGGAAGACTCAATCATGGGAGATCCACCACTAGGCTCGAGGCAGGGTCTTGACCGACTCAAAGAGTGGATGAGAACTCAAAATTTAAATAGTATGTGGGACATCTCAGC
The DNA here is from genome assembly GCA_010110895.2 of Picea sitchensis. NCBI lineage: Eukaryota > Viridiplantae > Streptophyta > Pinopsida > Pinales > Pinaceae > Picea > Picea sitchensis. The sequence goes on from SNQJ01S0191958.1 coordinate 6,741, forward strand.
TTGGGGAAATGATGATAACAAAACTTGGCTAAGGTGGGAAATCGCTAACAGACCCTCAGAGTTTGAAGAGGAATGGAACACTTTGACGTACTATTTGCAAGGGAAATCCCCCCTAAAAGAAAGAAAAAAAGACAAGAGAGTATGGGGAACACTTTCTGGAATTTACACTACCGCAACAGGGTATCAACACACAACAAATGTCCCTCATGTCGCCCCAGACCCAACAATTTGGAAAGAAATCTGGACTTCCAAGTCCATTCCAAAGATAGATATGTTTGTATGGACCATGGCACATAGAGGTATCCTAACTGGTGAAAATATAAGAAGAAGAGTATGGGAAGGCCCTCACAGATGTCCCCTTTGTTTTCAATAAGAGGAAACCACAAACCACCTTCTCCTAAGTTGTGTTTACTCCAAGGAAGTTTGGCAGTTGGACCTGGGACTGCAGCCAAACACTCTCATTTTACCTCAAGAGGCCACCATCCTTCTCCAAAATTGGAATTCCCTTTGTCCCTTCCAGACAACAAAAAAGGGCCAAATCTCCACCCTATGGAGAACTCTCCCAAAATTCATTCTCTGGAAGATTTGGATCGAACGAAATAACAGGTTATTTAGGGATACCAAAAGTATCCCAGCTCAATTTGAAACAAAGATAAAGGCCTATTTTGGAGAGAGCACCCCCTACTTCCGCAAAGAAAATAAATCAAGTCCCTTAGAGGAGGAAGATGAACACTGGATTGAACACTTTAAACTCTAAGATCAACAGAAGCAAACATGAAACAATTCACACCAGGAATCTTGGGAAATTTAGAAGGAGTAGGATTTTGAAGAATGGAAGAGAAAGAAAAATAATCATATGTTGTTCTTTGACGGGGCCTCCAAAGGAAATCTAGGTTTGGCAGGTGGAGGAGGGGTCTTGGTAAGACCCACCGGACATCCGAAACTCAGATTTTCCTAGGTACTTGGAATAGAAACTAATAATAGAGCAGAAGCATTAGCCCTCTGGCAAGGTCTAGATCAAGATTTTATACACAACGTCCAAGATCTGGTGATAATAGGGGACTCTCGGTTAATAATCGAAGCCTTGATCCTCTGTAACAGAGTAAAAAATGAAAAACTCCAACACATACTAGAGAAAATCCATCTCCTCCTTGGAAAATTTTGAACTTATTGTCTATACCATGTCCTCTGGAGTTTGAACACATCAACAGATGCAGAGGCCAACAAAGGAGTCCTCTCAAGCACTAGAACCTTACAAATAAATGGAACCATGACTAGATTAGAACTACCGTGAGCTTGGGGAAAATCAACTAGGAGATGACAGGGACACGATTTGGCAAGGGAAAAAGTCACATGTTTGAATGTATAGGGGCGAATCCCATGAAATCAAGGACAAGGAGAATGTCAAAAATGAGGGATTTATCCATCATTTGGTTGTTGAAACTCTAGAAAAATCCAACACTCCAGCAAAACACCCATGTTTCCCAGATTGCGTGAATCGGTTGGATGCAACGAATCTAGAGGAAACTGTAGTTAAAAGGAGAAGAAGGGAAGGGCCTTCTCATCCCTAGAAGCATACAAATGATAGTAAGACAACCATGTAGAGGCAGAGAGATCAGAGACAGGAGACACTCGCGTAGTTGGAACAATCCAAGAGAATCAAGGAAGGTGATGGCGTCCAGCTCAAGAAGCAAAACCACGACGAAGGAAAGGATGAAATCGTTCGAATAAGACTTGCATCATCTCAAGCACTTTCTACACAATCAAGATGATTTTCTCTAGAACCTGGACATTGATGCAGGAAGGCGACTGGAAATGCTCGAAGAAGACATCACCTCAACTAAATTCAGGCTTTCAGAAGAGCTGGAACAACTACGCAAAGAACTCAAATATCCAAAGCAAGAATTCGAAGACAAAGTCAACAAATTGGAAGAGACAATGGAAAAAATAAACAAAGAATGGAAGTAGGAGTGGGACCTATCCAAGAAGGGAGGTCCAAATAAATTTGGCCAGTAGTTCATAGGCCAAGAATGGGTCTCTGCAAATAACTCTGCAAGGAAGGCATTTTGTATAGAAGCCTCCGCATTTAGCGAATCTTTTAGCTTTAAAAATCAATCACTAGGTAGGAGAGTATAGCCTCATGGCCTCGTAACAGTTTAGTCAATATTGACTTATTTCGTATGTAACAGCACCAGTGGTTTCGCCACTGCTTTTCTATAATTCAAAATTCATTATACGTTACTGTCAAAAAAAAAAAAAATCACAAAGCAACCAAAAGTGCCTTTACAGTAAAGAGTAAGGACAAAGGAAAGAAGAAACTAAAGGGAAAGAAAATCATCGATGGAAAACCTAAGGGTTCAAGGAAATCTAATAATATCTTGAAGTGTTTTTACAATGGGATAAAATCATATACTGCACACCACTGACTTGGTAACACGCCAATCACTCCCTTCTTGGGGACTTTGATCTCAAAGCTAGAGATAATTGGTCACTTCCCGATCAAATGTTCGGACCTATGGATGAAATTATCACCATATTGATCTTTGTGTTTTATTTCTAGTGTATCTAGCTAGTGACATCTTGTACTTGGTACTCAAATTAAGAAACAAAATTTGGTACTCAAATTCTGAAGTTCAAGACACTAAGTTTCTAATTTAGAATTTCAGCAGAATTTTTAATTGAACTTTTTACACAAATTTGTTTTTTCTAGAGTCAAGTAAACAAACAAAAAATTTCTACTAGAACCCAACAAGATAATGGTGGTGTTTGATTGATTCCAATGTGAAATCATCATGTATAGTGTCGGGTGGTATAGCAATGTGTCTACACAACTATGTTTTGGAGGTGAATTTTGATTTCTTGGGATTAGTTAAATTATTCCATTGGTGCTTGGCATTTATTTGTTGAGAAAAACTAGTGCATTTCTTGTATATCTTTTTGAACCCTACTGAGAAGTCTAATGGTCATAATTTCAATGTCTAGAAGCAATGTATGATTACCATATTCCAATGCAATGGATTGTTAGGATTGGTCACAGGAAAGGGTAAGAGAAACTTTGATGATGAGAATGGGAAAGAAGCATTTCACTTGAAGAATAGAGAGGTTATGTTGTTAATAAAGTTGTCCATAACAAATGATAAGTTGCTATAAGTCCAAGATTTGGTAGTGATTACCTTGAAGAGTTTATCTCCTTTTGAAAATTTTGTTGAAACTTTAAATGTCACCAAGGATATTACTAACATTACATTTAAGTTGTGTAGACATTTAATAAAAAAGGACGGATTCAATAAATAGTTTATAAGCAATAACAAAGCATCCAAAAGTTCCTTTACAGTAAAGAGTAAGGACAAAGGAACGAAGAAACTAAATGGAAAAAAATCATCGATGGAAAACCTAAGGGTTCAAGGAAATATACTAAGAGCTTGAAGTGTTTTTACAATGAGATAAAATCATATATTGCACACCACTGACTTGGTACCATGCCAATCAGTCCATTCTTAGGGCCTTTGATCTCAAAGTTAGAGATAATTGGTCACTTCCCGATGAAATGTTGGGACCTATAGGTGTCATTATCACCATATTGATCTTTATGGTTTCTTTCTAGTGTAGCTATCTAGTGACACCGTGTACTTGGTACTCAAATTAAGAAACAAAATTTGGTACTCAAATTCTGAAGTTCAAGACACTATGTTTCTAATTTAGAATTTCAGAAAAAAAAATAATTGAACTTTTTACACAATTTTTTTTCTAAAGTCAATTAAACAAACAAAAATTTATAATAGAACCCAACAAGATAATGGTGGTGTTGGATTGATTCCAATGTGGCATCATCAGGTATAGTGTTCGGTGGTATAGAAATGTGTCTACACAACTAAGTTTTGGAGGTGAATTTTGATTTCTTTGGATTAGTTAAATTATCCCATTGGTGCTTGACATTTATTTGTTGAGAAAACCTAGTGCATTTCTTGTATGTATTTTTGAACCCTAGTAAGAATTCCAATGGTCACAATGTCAATGTCTCGAAGCAACATATGATTACCATATTCCAATGYAACRGATTGTTAGGATTGGTCACAGGAAAGGGTAGGAGAAAATCTGATGATGAGAATGGGCAARCATACTTTCACTCAAATAATAGAGAGGTTATGTTGTTAATAAATTTGTCCATAACAAATGATAAGTTGCTACAAGTCCAATATTTGGTAGTGATTACCTTGAAGAGTTTATCTCCTTTTGAAAATTTTGTTGAAACTTTAAATGTCACCAAGGAGATTACTAACATTACATTTAAGTTGTGTAGACAATTATTAAAAAATGATAGATTCAATAAATAGTTTATAATCAGTAGCAAAGCATCCAAAATTTCCTTTACAGTAAAGAGTAAGGACAAAGGAAAGAAGAAACTAAAGGGAAGCAAAATCTTTGATGGAAAACCTAAGGGTTCAAGGAAATCTACTAAGAAATTGAAGTATTTTTACAATGGGATAAAATCATATATTGCACACCACTGAATTGGTACCACTCCAATCACTCCCTTCTTAGGGCCTTTGATCTCAAAGCTAGAGATAATTGTTCACTTCCCGATGAAATGTCAGGACCTATGGATGCCATTATCAACATATTGATCTCTTTGGTTCCTTTCTGGTGTAGCTAGCTAGTGACACCGTGTAAAGCTCTATGAGAAGAGGCTCATATTGGACAACATTTTTTCTAATGCGTATTTTCTCTTCAACAAGTTCAATGATTGCATTCTCATTTTTGTAACGTCCTCGACCATCCATGGCGGGCCACGCTATGCCATAGAACTCTTACTATTCTCTCTGCGGAACATACTATAACATACCCAACAACCAACTGAGCTATGCCACATAAGTTTTTTGTACTGCATGCAATTAAAATATACACACATAGAACTCTTGCAGAATCATTATATATAAAACATAAACATACAAATACATCTATAAATACACAGATTTACACTGAAATAATAGTAAACATATACATGCAGCATATACATGCAATACCCATAAAAATAAACATAGTTATAACCGCACATATGATAACCCATAAAAATAATCACATAAATAACAATGCACCATTTAAATTTATCACACAATTGGCACTTATCTTGGTAAGAATGTCACCAACTACATGCAGACCTTCCATGAACCTCCCAGCCTTAGACCACATTCATCACTCTCAACAGTGAGTCACCCCTGAGCTGGGACTAAACTCCACCTGGGTAAAAGGATTCCTAACCAGGATAAAGGCTCATAGACAACAGGAAAGACTCTGTCTCAGGTGCCAACTCAAACTAAAAACCTACAGTCCCTCATTCCCCACATGCCTATCCCACCCAGGAAGTGTGCCCCTTCTCTTCTCAACAGTCCTTCGACTACCCCACTTCCTTTCCGGGCTTCAACAATAGGCTGGATAGGAAGTCTCAGAGCACTGTAGTTGCAGTTTAGCACCTTCAGGAAATCAATTCCCATCAATTCTCTCACCTAGAGAATTTCTCACAGGCCTGACAACCCGTCTCTTCAATATCCCACGGGGCTGACAACTCATTTCTTCAGTCTAGCTCCCAAGATAACCAGATACACCAACACAAAATGGCTATGGATACAGGTTCAGGTACAGTGATAGGAATGTATGAAGGATAATTGACCGTGTGAGTGAAATTGGCCATGGAATCACGGATATATGATGCATCGAATGATGGAAAGAATGATGGGGAGAATTATGGAAAACATGATAGGAAATGAACTAAGTCCCCACAATATTTATGCATGTCCCCAACTTGACACTTTTCATGTTGGGATCTACCTTGGCCCACTTGTCCCCAAATTTAGAACTTAGGATAAAATAATTATCCATACTTTATATTAAGAAATATTAATATAATATTCCTTTTTGGTTTAAGCTCCCTATCGTATTCCCTTTCATTAACTTAGCCCCTCCCTTTCCCTAACTAGTGGATTTTATTCCCCCATCTCTTTTATCATGGTCGGTTTGTGCGTAGTGATGTATTTTATATTAATTATGAGACATGTACAAAAATAAGCACACTGACCTTTAACATCTAGGCTCTCCAGCCTAATCAAAACATAAGCATCCTAGCTTATAATAACTAGCTCACCAGCCTATAAAACATAGCATATACACAAAGGCTCCCTGGCCTCACAATCGCGCACACTTAATATGTTGCACGCGGTATCTTGGAATGTGCACACTTCATCATTTCACTGCGCAATACATGCACACACTATGCCATGAAAGGTACATACAAATGATGTCAAAATAGCTCACCATCTTAAGTACATTTTCATTTACATTACAATTGGGTTCGACCTAGGGATATTATAATTTGTATCCCATTTATAGGGAGATTCATCATTTCGCACAATTAGAGATTCATCGAGGAGGAAGATATTCTAGAAAGAGAAGTTGGGAGATATTTTGAACCTATTGAGTCTTCTAAAACCTCTTCACAAGGAGATTGATCATATATGGGAGGAGATTCAATATTCGCAGTTACATCTTCTTCATCTTCCTCATATTTTAGTTATTTTTCCTTTCATACCAATGATAGTTGCAAGCGTTGATGTCATAGATGTGAAGCAATGTGGGAAGATTCCTTCTCCAAATAATATAGAAGATGCATCTCCTTTTGGTACTCATCTCTTCGTATAAAATCCCCTTCTATTATGGCTCATATTAGCTAGTCTCTTATATTCTTTTCTTGCTCAATGAAATTTTGTTGCAACTATTTCAACTCTTTATCCATACTTACCCAATATTGAAACAATGATAAATTCTTCCTCATAAAGTATATAATATATTGTTTCAAAGCTCATAAGATGTATTTTGCAATGGAAAAATTAAACTAGAGAAGTAATCTATTGAAAGAACAAAAATATAGTTGCGGTAGTCACAACAATACCTAAAAATGGAATATTTTCAATCTTCGATATCTTTGCCATTAGACCTCTGATTTTGATTATTTTTTCTTAACCATGTATTCTTTTGAGTAAGAATTGATCTAGATTATTTTTGGCACGAAATGAGAACGAAGATATAATAAATAAATGTATAGAGATATCTCATATATCCAATAATATAACATAAATGTATCATATATGAAACCATAAACATAGAGATATAGTAATACACAATTTTCTATTAATGAGAGAAAATTTACAAAGACTGTAAAAATATAGAGTGAAAAACTCGCTAGAATGGTGATAGATTAACTCTGAGAAGAGATGTGTCCGCTGCTCGCATTCGCAAGAAATATTTTTACAATAAGGCTCCAAAGGCCTTTTTATCATAAATAAAATCCAAAACCCTAACCATGGAAGATGAAAAGCCAACAGTTTTGTGGACCCTGTTTTGGGTAGTTTGGTGTATCAACTTCCCTGGGGCGTAACTTTGGCATACGATCTCCATTTGGGGTGTATGATAGATTGTTGGAAAGGTATCGTCGAGATGATTCAATTTGGGGGCTCAATAAGAGACTTGGGCTATCATGGATAAGCTCAATCCCCCCAAAAACAATCATTTAGGCCCTCAAAATGGTCTGAGAAGTTAAAAACTGTTAAAAATAGTAAATTACCAAAATTGCCAGAAAACTATTTTGAGCTAGTTGGAAAAGGTGGATGGCCACTGATATCCACCTAGATCAATCCTCCCTCCTTAGTAATAAATGGTCTCCATTGAGTTGAGTTCCCGGGGGAGAGGGAAAATTGTTTTTTGAATATGCATCTTGATGAGCTACTTGCCTTGTTGGAGAAGTTGCGCTGCTTATCTTGTTGAAGGTTGTCATGAACCTGTGGCTGGAAGGGTTGGACCTTTTTAACTAGTCTGGATACATGAGATTTCTATGTGCAGACAAAATATTTACACTTTTTTTCAATCTTGTTGACCTTCTTATGTTGGATAGAAGGTTCTTGTACTGAGGCTAAAGTGGTGTCCTTTTGTTCATGCTTTGAACAGACTGTGAAGAAGTTGAATTTTGTAGTATGAGATACTACCTTGTGACATTGTTTAGGTTGGAAAATAGTCATAATTACCTCTAGTATACTGTAGAGATGACCCCCCAAAGTAACAATGACACTACGGGGTCGAGACTCATAAATAACATGACGCTTCCACATATATGGCTGGCCCAAGAGAACATCACAAACATCTAAGGGGGAAACATCACACAATACCTTTTCCTTGAAGGGTTGGATGTCATATGGTAATCAACACTGCTGGATGACATGAAGAAATCATCCATGGAGAAGCCACTCGATGTTGTATGGTTGCGGGTGTGATGTTGTCGACAATCCTAACTGTTTGACGACCTCTACTGAGATGAGGTTCTTTTGGATTCCGCTATCAACAATTAAATGCAGTGGGGTACCCTTCACCCACATCTATGAATGAAAAAGTTGTTTCCCCTCTTCAGAATCTGTTGGTTCTTCTGGTTAAATTAATGTGGTCATGACAATAACAGTGGGGTCTACGTCAATGATCTGTCTTCTATCAGTATTTTCATAATAAAATTCTGAATCAGGGTTCGCCTCCTTGTATTTTATCTCGGCCACCAATGAATGTTTTGAGATACATTCATCGGTGTTGTGCTAGGGTATTTTGTGTAAATCACACCATTTTACAGTGTCCTTCTTCATCTTTCCATGACCCTTCTTTTCATGTGGCTTGGACTAGTTTTCAAGATGTTGTTTTTTAGGGTCGTATTTATAATACTTTGGCTGTTACAGATTTGCAGGCCTAAACTCCCATTTGTTCTGGTGCTTAAAAATCTGCTCGATTTTAAAAACATATCAATAAGAAGAACCGAGTGATGAGATGTCCATAAAATCCATTTCAGTTTGGATGTATCTCTGTAGATCCCCACAGTATTTCAAAACAAAATGTCATTTGGAGTCTTTGATACCCAGATTGGTGTGCAATGTATGCAAGGTATTGGTTAACTCTAGAACTGATTGGCCCCTTTCTTTCCATAGTTTGTTCCATCTCATATACTGGTCCTCATAGTTTCCAACATGGTAATAATGTTCCTTTACTACATCCACAAAAAAATCCCATGTGGGATCGACCCCATATATTCTAGACTCCTCTGTGGAACTTTGCTCCCAGTAATTTTCCCACCAATGTTTGACATGGGGGAGAGCCTTAAGGACTATGAAGGTGATATTTTCCCTGTCAAAGAAATTATGAATAGAGAAATAACCTTCTAGCATATTTAACCATTTTTCTAAGGCATCGACATCTATCTATCCTTCAAATACGGGAATATCAAAATTAACTTGTACCTTGAAAGGTGAGGTTCCTCCAAAGTGGCCACTTGATAAAGACGTGCATGTTTTTATCGACAGGCATTGAAGAATGTGGGAAAAATTCTCCATCATTTCATCCCTATCTCACGTGAGAGCTTGCTCAAACAATAGATTAATAGAATTTTCTTCTCCATCATTTTTCTTTTCTTCTGCCATGGAAGGTTTCTTGGGAATGAGAGAGTGATTTTACTCAAGAGAGACAAGATCGAGACCCAACTTTCTATACTTGGACCTCATTAGGGACATGCACTAAAAAATGATCAAGAGAAACCTTCTTTGATACCAATGATCCAGATTATTTTTGGCACAAAATGAGAGCGGAGATATAATAAAGAAATGTACAGAGATATCTTGTATATCCAATAATATAATAGAAATGTATCAGAGATACAACCATAAAAACAAAGATACAGTAATACACAATTTTCTATTAATGAGAGAAAATGTACAAAGACTATAAAAATACAGAGTGAAAGACCTGCTAGAATGGTTGTAGCTTATCTTTGAGAAGAGATGTGTCCACTACTCGCATTCGCAAGAAGATGATTTTACAATGAGGCTCCAAAGGCCTTTTTATCATAAATAAAATCCAAAATCCTAACCCTGGAAGATGAAAATCCAACAGTATTGTGGACCCCATTTTGGGTAGTTTGTTGTATCAACTTCCCATGGGCATAACTTTGGCATACTATCTCCATTTGGGGTGCGCGATAGCTCATTGGAAAGGTATCTATTGTGTCTATTTCATCACTTGGGTGAGAAAAATAATGGCACTTGCATGTCTAGTTGGTCCTGTTAGACAATAAATAGGTTATGCACGAGTTAAACAATCCAAACACATGGAATAAACAAGGAAATAAAATAAAAACAACTAAGGAAATAAAAATAGAATGCATAAGAAACTTTGAACCAAAAACAATCAACCAAATGACCAAGATTATGCCACCAATGGATAACTATATTAGTTGGAAAAACACTATAGAAAAAGGAGGACTTATGGGTTCCCTCTTCCTCCTTGGGAGGGCTCTTGAGTTCCCTAATGGATATATCTTCTTACAATGGTTAAAAAAAGAAAGAAAATGATGAACAAATCAATTCCTATTCCCTCAAGAGGTGAGTGGAATGGCCTATTGGAATGTTTCTAGAATTCTCCAAGAAGAAAAGAGGATTCTCAAGGGATAATTGAGGCAACATAACAATACTATGAAATTATTAAATTCTTAGTGCACCCATGGACTCCATTTATAGCATGTCTTCAAGGAAATATTCAACTAGCTCTTAGTGTGAACATGGGGTGCTTTAGGAAACCCTTTGGTCCTTGAACAACCCCCCATTCGGATTCATCTCAGATCTGAGAGTCAAATCAAATTGGGCGCTGGTCCATAAGTGGTTGAGGAGCCGACAAGAACCATAAATGTATTGTTCACAGGAGTGCATGGCTTTTCTCGTACACAATCGCACATATTGCACATTGTGTGCAGTACGAGATTCTTTGGCCCGTGCATTGTGTGCGCGCTTCCTTTAGTGAGTTAGCGCATGTCAATTTATTTCCCATTTATATATTTTTTTCCTTTTTAAAATGCATTTTTTGGTGTTGGACATGAACTAATGGAAGTTTGGCATTTTTGTATTTTTGTAACCATTTGCATGCAATTTTGCGGACGAAATTTCAGTGGTAACAAATGCCCCCTGATGTGTGAGGTTATGAGCATACGTATAGCCGAAATACATCAATGTTTCTTCTACTGAGAGTAAAATTGTAAGGAAGAGTGTTTATAGGAACTGCAAGAGTGATCCGTCAGAGGGAGAGGGGAAACTGTGAGACCCAAATATTTATCTAGGGAGAGAAAAGAAAATTTGTATACAAACGAGGCGGGCATGCCCCATGTTCTTATCATGTAACTCAAAATGAAAGACAATAACTGAGGTTGTATGCTGATGKARATAATTGTAGTGCCCTCYGAGGTGGGTTGATAATGGTAGATGACAATTATGATGGTGAACATACTCTGAAAAGAGGCAAGTACACCTGTAAAAGGTGTCAATGACTCGTAGGCATTGATGGCCTAACAAATTCARAGGTCTTYGGCTAGTATACAACAACTCCAATAGTTGCTTAGTAAGAYCCACCATAACATGATATTTTGTTGAAGTCAAATRTTATGGTGGTCAATAGAATCAAAGAGCAATGATGGTTCTCTCTGTGCCAACCGAGACTCCTCATTGTAAAGGTAATGAGAGTAAAGATACTATTACCCTTTTGGAAACTGTGTTGATGTCGACATAAAKGAAGACATGACTCTAAGAAGAAAAGGGATTCATGAAATCCAAGAGATAAGATCAGAAAATGATAGGAAACATGAATGAAGTCAAKATGCGGTGAGACTCAAGACTACCCTTGGTTGGGGKWATGTTTGAAGGATGACTTGAAGAAACCGTGAAACTGTATCTAGTGTGAGAGGGACGACTAGACAKGGGGTTAAATTATGCCAGAGGCGTGACAAAGTGGAGAAACTCAGAGATCAGGGGTACATGGACTATGGGATACTCAGGGTTGATTAACGATGTTAGAATGAGTAAAGGATAGTGGATTCCCCAACCAAGAGCGACATGGGTTGTGTTTCTAGAAAAAGAAGGTCATCAAGGGTGACGACAAAAATCTAAGTAAATGCTGGAAACAAAGGCTTTTTACAATTACCAAATAAATAATAATTTTTTATGAGTGTACAGATACAGAAACATGTGCCCTAGTGCAAGATGGCTTGGAGTGTGAGGGCGCAAGTTGCGTGGAGAAATAGTGGAGGGTGGGGGCCCCATGGGTGGGTTTATGTATGAGGGAAATGAATGGAGGGAAATCTATAGATGGGAAAAATGATTGTGGATGAAATGGAGGGTTAGTGATACTGTGGAGGTGCAATCAAATAGAATAGTGATGAGATAACCTAGGAGTCCATTGGGAAATCTAGCAACATGATGAGAAGGAATATGTGGCTTATTCCAAGAGTGTATAAGGCTATCGAGACTCCCATCCATAGGGAGTGAAAGCAACATGAGTGTCAAAGTACCAAGGGGAACTATGAATGGGACAACTCATGTGGGGAGGAGTGATACTGGGTGATAATACCAACATGTAATAGAGGTGATGATACTATAGAGCTGGATGTAGGGACCCTAAAGGTGAATGTCGAAGGGTGTGATTGGGAGATGCAATTGATATTCAGAGGGAATTATTACATGCCAGTGTTGAATACATACCTGAAGGGACTGCGCTAGTTGTGATGACCAAGTACTTGCAAACATTAAAACCAAATACCCGATGTGAAAAATATCTAATGATAAAGAACATATAATATTTATTTGATAATTTTGAACATGAGTAGGTGTACCTAGATGTGATGTGAGAAATATGCTCCCCGGGGGTTGAGTATGGATCGTGACCCGGGGAATGCGATTGTGTATATGGTGGGACCATGATCCTATGGCTAAACATGGATCAAGAAACAAAGGCTCTGGTATCCTATAACTGAGCGTGAAAGTTTGGCAAAAGGAGATATATATGGATGGTGGGCCCTCAATGTCACCTAATCTGCACTGACACTATTGGTGATTTGGCGAGAGTGTTGTGAGGTGATTTGGAAGATTACGAGAGCTTGGGGATACCAATAAGGTGGGTGAAATACCTCTTGTGAGAGGAAAATGGCTCGATGATGGAGCACATTCCAAGGGAAATCAAGGGTAGTCAACTCCTCCAAGATATCTTCGTTGCAGTGGAAAATGGGAGAATATAGAGGATCCTGGGAGGTGACAGGAGGAAATGTCAACGTGTGATTGTCTTCAAGTGGTGAAGACATAGAGGTGATATTGCAAGTATGTTATGATGGAATGCTTGYCATAAACCAAATGTCTGGAAACCATGGGGGATAAATTGCGGCAAGGGGTAATATTTCCTGGKGGAAATGAACCAGAGAATTGGGAGGATTTTGGGGAATATCTGYAGATAGTATATCCATGAACCATGGAGGGGTGGGAAGTGAMTCAGGTTCAGGGGGGGTGATGTGATCAGTATGTGGAGAAGGGATAGGGGGAGTTACTTGCATCACATGAGGTGAGGTGGTCAAATGATTTTGAATAAGGGTTATTTAGCGATGCCTGTATTCAATAATCAAAGGACACTGGTATGTGAAATGATAAAGGGAGTCACAAAGAGAGAAAGGACATATCATTCATTTAGGGAATAAGGTAGAGACATAATGGATGTCGATGACATGGGTACCCGAAAGTGGTGGTGGAGAGGGATCTTGTTGAAGGGTTTGGCATACTGTCATTAGTGTCTGGAAAAACTGAGGTAGAGCTAGGCAATGATGAGTGTAATGGACATATTCTAAACAGATGGCGCGAGCGAATTTGGTTCGCAGCCCTTTACTTCCTGTCGTGGGAGATGTTGTGGTAGTACTAGATGTGCTTGGTGTAGCGGTGACCGATTTGGTTTCTCGAGCGAGTTGAATCATATTGTGTAATTTAGGAAGAGAGGGGCATTGATTAGTGGGGTATCCCTCTCATTCGTAGAGTGCGCAAGGAGGTTGAAATCGAAGAGGAAGTGGAGTGGTGGGCTCTTTATTCTTTCTTTTTCCCCTAGTCCTAGTAGTGGTTCTAGCAATTGGGGGTGAGGGTTGAGTGGCTGGAGTTAGTACTAGAATGTACATTGGGATTCCCTTTGATTGGGGAGGGAGGGATGGTTGAGGAACCATCATGGGTGGGTGTAGATACCATACCAGAATGGAGAGAACCATGTTAGGAAGGGTAAGCATCATGACTACCTGAAATGCTTGTACTCTTGGTGGGGAGTAAAAGAAGGGAATTTGAGTGATGGCTTGGGGGATTGTCTCCCAAACTGGAATTTTTCCCTGGGGGAGGGGGAAATTGGGTATAAGTGGTGTAGTAGTGTTCTCAGGGAAATCTTGAGGTAAATTTTCTTCAATTGGTGGGACATCGAGGTGAGGAGAAGCCTTAGTGGGAGGGATGATGTCTCCAATTTTAGTTCCATTAGAAGATATGACACACACTTGTGTTGAAGGGTGTATGAGAGGTGGTGCTCCATGGTATGCCCCCAACAAGGATCGGTCCTTGAAAATTCAGTGGCCCATATCAATGAGTGAATAGGCATCGGAACTAGTACAGATAAAGGGTAAGATGTTATCGATGTTGGCAGAGTGGTTAGGCCTCTAATGTAAAACTTGGTCGATGGTCATGATTTTTCCATTGTGGGGGAACATCATCATTCGAAACACAGAAGAGTCTACTGCCTTCATAGCATACATGTAGCTACGTCCAAACAATATATTCTAATCGAGTGGGGTGTCGATAACCTCAATGTTGATGAGGATGGTTTTGCCTCTAAGTTCGATGGGGACATTTTGAAAGAGACCTTTAGGGGAGGATGGTCGATCATCATCAACTCTTAAAGTGATGGTGGATGGTACTAGCTCAGGGGGGCCAAGTTTCTAACAAATAGTTTTGGACATGATGCATGTGGATGCACCTTCATCAATGATACACCAATGAATCATGATGTTCTGAATCTTGACTGGTATCTGGAAAGCTACCAAAGCAGGGAGATGAGGTTCCCCACTATCTATATCAAATGTGATGAGTCTAGTATCAGTTGGGTTGACTTCCCCCAAGGTGGAAAGTAAGGATTTTTGTTGAGTTGGATAGGTTTGGAGGACCTCC
>SNQJ01S0191958.1:31936-42528 GCA_010110895.2 Picea sitchensis
TTAAGTGAAATTATCCTCCTCCAACTCCAAACTTGTCTCTTGGCAGGCAAGGCTAGGACAGTTTTGGTTTCTACAAGACAAATTAGTAAAAAATAAGTTCTCTCAAAGCCCAAATAGGGAGGAAATTGATACCTAATCCCCAGTATGGTCACCAAAATATTGTGTTCATTTCATCACTTGGGTGAGCAAAACAAGGGAACTTGCATGTCTAGTTGGGCCTACTAAACAATACAGAGGCTAATGCATGAGTTACACAATCCAAGCACATGGAATAAATAAGGAAATAAACTAAAAACAACTAAGGAAATAAAACTAGAATGCATAAGAAACTTTGAACCAAAAACAATCAACCAAATGACCAAGATTATACCACAAATGGATAACTATATTAGTTGTAAAAACACCATAGAGAAAGGAGAACTTATGGGTCCCCTCTTCCTCCTTGGGAGGGTCTTGAGTTCCCTAATGGAGATCTCTTCTTACAATCGTAAAAAAAAAGAAAGAAAATGATGAAGAAATCAATGTGTATTCCCTCAAGAGGTGAGTGGAATGGCCTAATGGAATGTTTCTAGAATGATCCAAGAAGAAACGAGGATTCTCAAGGGAGAATTGAGGCAGCATAAAAATACTATGAAATTCTTAATTCTTAGTGCACCCATGGCCTCCATTTATAGCATGTCTTCAAGGCAATATTCAACTGGTTCTTAGTGTGAACAAGGGGCCCTTTAGGGCACCCTTTGGTTCTTGACCATCCCCCCATTCGGATTCAACTCATATCTGAGGGTGAAATCAATTTGGGAGCTAGTCCATAAGTGGTTGAGGGGGCGAAAAGAACCATAAATGTGTCGTTCATAAGAGTGCGCAACTTTTCTTGTACACAGTCATGCATATTGGACATTGTACGCTTTATGAGATTCTTTGACCCACGCATTGTGCGTGCGCTTCTTTTAGTGACTTAGAACATGTCAATTTTTTTCCCAGTTGTATAGTGTTTTCTTCTTGAAAATACATTTTTGGTATTGTAGGTGAACTAATAGTTGTTTGGCATTGTTGTATTTCTGTAACCATTTGTGTGCAATGTTGCGAACAAAATTTCAGTGATTACAGTATTGTTGAGGAGATTAATTTTGGGGGCTCAATCAAATCCTTCGGCTATCATTAAGAAGCTATATCCAAAAAAACCTTCATTTAGGCCCTCAAAATGGCCCCAGAAGTTAAAAACTACTAAAAATAGTAAATTACCAAAATTGCCAGAAAATTGTTTTGAGCCAGTTGGAAAAGGTGGTTGGCCACCGATATCCACCTGGATCAAGAATGCACCTATAAATCCTAAAAATACAAATGGGGGAACTTGCACACCCAAGAGTTGGAATGCACCTATAAATCCTAAAATACGGATGAAGACATCTCCATGTAATTGGTAGTCAATTTAAGAAACCAAATTTGACAATATCGATAGTAGGGTGAATGAATTACAAGTGTGGAGGGGGGTCGCTTTCTAATACGAGTCTCATACGAACAAATATCCTCTACCTTAGTGGTGAGTCACTAATGAAATAACTAACATCACTCCACTAACTGAGTCCTCTTAACTTAGTGATGGGGTATTGATGAGCTTGCAAACAAAATATTTCATGTACAAAATATGTTTTGCATAGATACACAAAAGAAATTGTTTCTATAGTGAATCAAGGAATATTTAGGACAAAAAAGGGAATTCATATTGGTTTGGGAGTAGAAAAATAAATGCAAAGAGTGATGAATTCCAACTAAAGGAGGTGCAATCAAAATAGAAATCAAAATAGACAGGTTGAACTCTTTACATGTAAAAGTTAATGGAAGGTAGTAGAAAACGATGAAACAGTATTGATCTATGTAATTTATAGAAGGTTATAAAAAATGTTAGTCATTAAGAAGACATAAATGTTTTCTCATTAATACTAGAACTCTTTGAAAGAAAAGATAAATCAAAAGGTTGAATTACTCTAAAATTACAGTTAAAATGCTCTATTATTTAATCAATATTTTTGAATAGTCTATGAAATTGGATATGCATAAGCATTGGTCTATCAAGCTATAACACTAATTAGTACAATGGTTCTACTTCATTACTAATATCTTGTTGGTATCACAGTAAGCTCATAATGAATAACATAGTGTTACTCTTTCACACTTGTATTATCTAGCACATGCTAATTAATCTAGTAGTCAAGCATGCAAACAAACCTTCTCACAAAGAAGTGCTAGTTGGTGATGGAATCCAACATCGTAGGATCGATGCGCGAAGGGGATGTGTTTTGGCGGGTGGAAAATTTATGTTGACAACCTTCTTAATGAACTAACGCCTTGGTGCAAGTTACCTTATTGAGTAGTGGGAAACCCTCTAAGGAGTCTGAGTGCGTCTAGCCAACGTCGATCCCAGGTACAACACCACCTTCCATGTGATGTAACCTTGGGTAGGAATTCTAAAAGCTTATGTCCTCTATGGTACCACCTACTATACCAGATATGAGGGGGGATAGTTGGAAGTCGACACGAAGACCAACAAAGTAGGTTTGATTACTCTGTTGGCCCCAATGCGACCTCGTGCTTGACCCTTATGTTAGAAGGGATTCCCAAAGTCAATGATATAGAAACTGGATTTCACTCCCTAACTCAAATATTTATGTTTTTTTAGCAGCTTTGGAAAGTTATTCTTACAATCCTATTCCAAAGCTCTACACCTAATCTAAGATGGGTTTAAAGAGCCCTAGAAAAGTTGCTAGATAAATTTTAATTAGTGCTTGATTTTAGGTTGTTGTTACTCAAAGGAGTGGTCATGAAACTGATGGTGTTTTGTCTCCACTCTTTAAACTATGCAAGAGGAAAATGAAATGAAAGAATTTCAACTTCGATGAAAACCAAATATGGGAAGGAGCAAGATTTTTTAAGAAAATAAATAATTTCTTTATAGATTACTATGTGTGCACTGCTAATGGAAAAAAGTATGAGATAATTATCCAGTTAAATGGAAGCAAAATGACCCAAATTTTAAAAATATCATGCAAATGTCACAGTTCACTTAGTACACCTATACAACATTGAAAAAAACAATGTGATAAAGAAAAAATTATACAAATCCTTGTTTCGTAAGAGGAATGTCACATAAGGATTTCAAATTTTTATGTTCTCTATAAATTCTTAACCTTTCCAAGACATAAGGTGTAAATATGGTGATATTAGTACCCGAGAAATATATGTTCCTACAAAACAAATGTTAACAAATTTCCTTAAGTAGGGAAGGGATAGTGACAACAATTACCATGAGAGCACAAAATTCAAGTAAAGGTGAAAGATAAGAACCTCTATTTGACCTATATTGTCTAATTTAACCACCCTTGTGACAAATTGAGTTCCTCTACATCATATTTGACCTTGATTTTGTTTTTGAAAAATACTTATTATATTATACAAAAACATACATATACATATACAAAAAAGGTTCATTTACCCGATTATAGCCAAAGCTACAATAAGGTTGGAATGAGCCCTGGTAGAGTAATATTGAGTATTTTATCCCTAACATTGTCATAGAACTCATTAATAGCATATTTTTTAAAGGACTCTACAAACCCTACAAAACCTTCGAAAATAACATATAATACCATGTCACAAATGCAATAAGAAAGACTGTAATAATGGCTCAAAACAAGAGATCCACATTCACCAAGTAAAACAACATGCCAATGAATGTATCCCTAGAGTAGTGAGTTGAAGTTATCCCAAACAATCTTCCAACAACTCTTGGAAAATGGGCGCTCCCAACAAATGTGTTTAAATGTCTCCAGTTTCGTACATTGTAAGAGAAATTACAATACTACAGAGGCTCAAAACGAGTTCTTCAATAATAAACAACAAGTAACAACTCCATGGATCAACCAAGAGAGTAACTCTATGAATCAACCACCTTTTCTTCATCATCCTTGCTTCCTTTTATATCCTTCTTGTCATTGGATCTTTGTCTCTTTTAGTTCTTCTCCACTTTCTCTACTGACTAACAGTCTCGCAAGCTTCTGTCACCTACCTGCATTCAACATATCCTTTATAGAATCAAGGAAATATTAACTGCCCTTCCAACTCATCTTCTGTCTACTCCATGTTCCCTTGTGTTGTTGGCAGTAATCATTCAAGGATATTTCCCAATGATTCCTTTCTTTATTCCAACATGCGTATTCTTGATTTTTAGCGCACATTAGTAGAACTAAACATTAGCATGCATTAACAAAACTTGATCTGGCACACGTTTCTTGTAAATCATTCTTCCTTGACTTGGGTGTGCGAAAAACTGAAATGAGCAAGAACAACTTTGTTTGTGTGCACATGCGATATTAAACCAAAACTTTGGGTTCCAACACCCTCAATCCACCACTACAAACCACCCTCAAACCATATCTATTAAGAAGCCACAATGATAGGATGTTGGATCATGGTCGAGTGGACAAGTCACAAACCATAACCACATCAAGACCCTCAAATCATGACTGCAAAGAGTTTGTGAAACCAACCTTAAACAACCACCAAAAAGAAACCATGAGGCACACTAAAATCACCCATCTCAGACTAAAACCACACTCGATCCACTAATGAAAACACACCTCAAACCTCAATTACAAAGGAGACACAATGAATTGGAATTCTCGACCATGGTTACATTAGGTCCAAATAGACAAATCAAAAACCCTAACCACACTAACACCCTCAAACCAAAACTATAATAGTGGATGAAATAGAAAAATGTTGAAGCAAAGAGTTAAACCATGTCACATGCAGAGAAAAAGATACTAATGACAAAGGTGGAAGGGGATAAGTCTCCATGCAATTAGAGCATTCATACCTCCAAATCACATACATCTATAGTGTGGTAGACATCAATCAACCTCTTCTTAGAATACGACTCTAGGGAACATTGGCATCTCCCCATGACCACCCACCTTGGTCTATTTCTTGACACCTACATCACCCCTCCAACACCAATGGTAAGGTAGGTAAATAAAAATTGTGATGAACAAGATAACCAAAAACCCAACCTAAGTCAAACCATTTCAAGAACCTAAATTTAACCATGCGTATGGGTAAACTACTAACCAGGGGCAATAAATATATTCCCCATAGTACATATAAATACATTATTTAATTTTAAATATTTTGTCTTTAAAATTAAATTGTTAATTTAACATTTTAATGTTAAGGAAGTGGGTACTCATGTTTCCCATTATTTCATTTATCTAATATATTTGACATCTAGCTCCTCTAGCTCAATTGTGACCATAAATTAGATTATTATTGTTCTTTTTATTCCATAAAGTGTTTCCCTCCTATGAAGCATATGTGTTATTGTGACCTTCTAGATTCTCCCATTTGTTAGTTTCTTTTGATGTCATCACACATAATATTGTCATTCCTATCCTTCCATTCTTGATCTATCATGCTACACACACCCCATTGTTATATTTTGAGTATATATTCATTACACTAATCAAGTTTTCCTCCTTGTTCCATGTGTGTCACCCACCCTACTTTTCATCTTCAAATCCATATTGCCTTTGTTCTTAGGTTTCCCCTTATTGAACCATTCTCTACCTGATTCAACCCATCTATGCTCCCTACTCGTAGACTATCCATTACCCATCTCATATCACGCCTTGAAAATTATGTCTCTCATCCAAAACATMTTTTCACTAATTTAAGACCCAATATAAATTGTTGAACATCCACTGTAAGCTCAATCTCAAGAAATACTTCTAKAAATACATGCTACAAATTGTTTGTAACAAATCTCAAGGTTTTTGGTAGTTTTTGGTAACAAATTTCAAGTTTTTTGACAATTTTTACAACAGATACTAGGAGTGAATATCCACCATTTAAGTCATTGATCTCAAGATCAAATACCCGAGATCAATTCTTGAAGGACTAACTCTCTTCRGMAAATACCTACGAGTAGATATCTTCTCCCTCTCTTCTCTTCACCTAGCAAAGGACCGACTAGGGTTCATCTACCTACTCTTGAATCATAAGTAGGATTTTATTTTGTGCCTCATGTCCATATACCCACATTCACTTGCTTGCATCAATGCCAAATCCTTTCTAGACCCCTTTCTTGGAGACATCAACTCAAACTAATCGAAGTTATTCAAATGCTTGAAAGCATTGAATGAATTGTTAAGGATGTGAATGTCATCAAGGGGTGAATAGATTAAAGGTCAAAATTAGGTTAAGATTTTGAAAATCTCTCAATTGAGAAAACCTAGATGAATTCTTCTTCTTCTTCTTCTTCTTCTTCTTCTTCTTCTTCTTCATCCAACACTCTTGATGAGAATGTCATTGCTCCTAATAGTACTTCCTATAGTCATTCCATCTTCTTTAACAAAAGTTAATCTTTAACCAAGTGCTTAGTCCTATACCAAAAAATTATAAGAACTACTTCAATGGTAATTGTACAATCCACAATAGGGAGAAAAAAATGTTCTTAGGCGAGCTCATATTTAGGAAAAAGAACAATATTTTAAACAATTATTATCTAGGGTTTGTAGGTTTCATAAAGTCATTTCTAGAAATGTTGCAATATGTGATTACTTTCAAAAATTTCACTAATACAACAAATGAAAAAAAAATATAATTAAAAACTTGCAAGAGGGACACTAGTAGGGTCGATCTATGAAATAAAACAGGGACAGGTTCCAAGCCCATCTTATCCATGAGTGTCTTTACCGTATTTGCAACAGCTAATTGTCTCAGATTGAGACCCTGTAATTTTGACAGTGAAATAGGTAATGGGGCACTTAGGGAATGACTTGCATCTTTTCTTTTCTTTCTTAAATAGAAATGAAAGTTGTTTCCATAAACCTCAGAGCTAGAAAACATTCCAATCATTAGATTTGAGTTAATTCCTACTTAGTTTTGAGTCATGCATTATTACCATGAAATGAAGGCAGGTATTGGGGAATTAAAAAAATCACCATTTTCTTCACCCTCCATTGGCCTCAAGCTCTTTCCCGATTGCCTCTGTGAGATATGTCTCCTTCCTAACCCTACCCTCAATCTCTCTCTCACAACTGGTTCCCTCCACAAGATATCTCTCCTTCATAACCCTGCTTGTGATTAGTTCTCTCGCCTAGTGGCCTTCCTAAATCTCTTTCTCCAACTTCCTTCTCTGGCATGTCCCGTGTGCCCTATTCTCCTCAACTACTCTGGCTTCTGATTGACATTGGATTCTACTAGTCTGCTATGTCTCATGAATGAGTCTGCATGATTTCAATATTGAAATTTTGTTTTAGTAATTCTTTTCTTATAGTTCCTTTGCTTTGTTTAGTTTTTTGTTTTATTGTTTTATTATATATATATATATATATATATATATATATATATATTCATTGTTTTGTTTTATTGTTTTATTAAATTTATATTATATATATATATGGGTATTTTCTCTTTATGGAAAATTTGTGTCTCACATCATAGGTGAATTCTATGTAAGCCATGAATTGGGCATTAGTGGATTTTGTACACATGTTTAAAAAGGAATGAGATAAAACTGATCAGTTCTCCTTATTCAGATGATAGATAATGAAAAGAAGGCATAGCGCCCAAACACAACACAAGGCAAGTTGGCAAGAGGAGCACCCACCCACATGAAGAGTCATAAAGAAAAAAACCACACAAGGGAACACTAGGAAAGAAGACAAGCCATATGTCGGATAAGGAGCAATTTTGGCTTCAACTTAACTTTTTCAAGACCGCATGGGAAAGGCTGGGCACCCAGATGAAATACAAGGAAAGTTGGGAAGAGAGGAATCCGCATGAGGAATCATAACAAAAATTAGGTAGGGCACACAAACACAACACAAGGCTAGTTGGAAAGAGGGGTGCCCACCCACATGAAGAGTCATAAAAAAAATGACCACATAAGGGAGAATTAGGAACGGAGACGAGCTAGATGACAAATAAGGAGAAAATTTGGATTCGACTTAACATTTTTAGGACGTATTGGGAAAGGCTAGGTGCCTAAATGAAATGCAATGTGATTTGGAAAGAGTGGAACCCACATGAGGAATCGTAACAAAAAGGGGTTCAGGTGCCCAAATGCAATGCAAGGCGAGTTGGCTAGCAGGGCGCCCACATGAGGATTCATAATAAAAATGAGGCAGGGCTCCCAAACACAATGCAAGGCGATTTGGAAAGAGGGTCACCCACATGAGGAATCATAACGAAAATGAGGTAGGGTAGCCAAACACAACGAAAGGTGAATTGGAAAGAGGGGCGGCCACACGAGGAATCGTAACGAAAAAAAGGCAGGGCATCCAAAGGCAAGGCAAGGTGAGTTGTCAATAGGGGTTCCCACAAGAGGAATCGTAATGAAAATGAGGTAGGACACCCAAACATAATGCAAGGTGAGTTGGAAAGAGGTGTTCTGACCCACATGAAGAGTTGTAGCGAAAACGACCACACAAGGGAGAACTAGGAAAGAAGATGAGTTGGATGTCGGATAAGGAGAAATTTTGGCTTGACTTAACTTTTTTAAGATGACCTGGGATAGGATGGGTGCCCAAAGGAAAGGCAAGGCAAGTTGGAAAGAGGGGTGTCCACATGAGGAATCGTAACAAAAAGGAGGTAGGGTGCCCAAATGAAACGCAAGGCGAGTTGGAAAAAGGTGTGCCCACGCATATGAAAGGCACAAAAACAACCACACAAGCGAGCACTAGGAAAGAAGATGAGTTAGATGCCAGATAAGGAGAAATTTTGGATTCGAATTAACTTTTTCATGATGACCTGGGAAAGGCTGGGTGCCCAAATGCAACATAAGGCAAGTTGGAAAGAGGGGCGCCCAGATGTGGAATCGTAACAAAAATGAGGCAGGCCGCTCAAACAAAATGAGAGGTGAGTTAGAAAGAGGGGATCCCACCCACATGAAGAGTTGTAAAGAAAACATCCACACAAGGGAGCACTAGGAAAGAAGACAAGCTAGATGTCGGATAAGGAGAAATTTTGGCTTTGAATTAACTTTTTCAATACCGCCTGAGCAAGGTTGGGTGCCCAAACACAACACAAAGAGAGTTGGAAAGAGGGGCACCCACATGAGGAATCATAACGAAAAAGAGGCAGGGGATCCAAATTCAATGCAAGGAGAGTTTTCAAGAGGGTCTCCCACCCACATGAAGAGTTGTAACAAAAAAGGACACACAAGGGTGCACTAGGAAAGAAGACGAGACAGATGTCAGATAAGGAGAAATTTTGGCTTCGACTTAAATTTTTCAAGATGGCCTGGGAAAGGTTCGACGCCCAAACACAACACAAGGTGAGTTGGAAAGAGGGGAACCCACATGAGTAATCGTAACGAAAAGGGGTTCGGGTGCCCAAACGTAATGTAAGGTGAGTTGGAAAGCAGGGTGCTCACATGAGTATTTGTAATGAAAACAAGGCAAGGTGCCCAAAATAAACAAAAGGTGACTTGGAAAGAGGGTCTCCCACTCGAGGAATCATAATCAAAATGAGGTAGGGTGGCAAATTGATGTTGGTTTTGATTGAAAAATATGATGAATATAAAGAGAGGGTGTGTGGGTGATATTTGAGTCTAGAAACCCTCCCATATCGTCAAGGCATGTGAACAGTCTATCCATGTCAAATTTTGGTGCATACAWAAACATTTTGAAAAAATTTCAATGTTGGCCCCATTCACAGGTCATTGTTTCCCATCATGTACTCTATCCCTAGTACAATGTCTTTTAATAGCCGTTTCCTTTAAAATTCGACCGAGAAAATTAAAACAAAATGAGGACGATATGGGTCAATATATAGAGTGGGTGTGTGAGTAATATTTAAGTCTGGAAACCATTCCATATCGTCAAGGCATGGAAATAGTCTATCCATGTCAAATTTTAGTGCATACAAAAACATTTTGAAAGAATTTCAACGTTGGCCCCGTTCACAGGTTATTTTTTCCCATCATGTATTGATCTAGCCTTAGTACAATGTCTTTTAGTTGTTTCCTTTAAAATATGACTGGGATGCATGTCCCTGCATCTACTAGTATTTCAAGGGCATGGTGCAATAACGTTGATAAAATAAGTACTTGATTAATCGCACAAGCTTCAATTTATTTTGTCTTTGTTTTTTTCTCTCATCTAAGTATTATTTTTCTCCATAAAGAATATTAGTATGAAATCACTATTTAAATATGAAATTTCATCTATCGCCTTCTTCTCGCCGTGACCAAAATCATGGCCCTAATTAGCATGATGTTGTTTTTGAAGGACACAGACAATGGATATAAAGAGTGGGTGTGTGAGTGATATTTGATTCTGGAAACCCTCCCATATCGTCGAGGCATGTGAACAATCTATCCATGTCAAATTTTGGTGCATACAGAAAAAAATTTGAAAAAAATTCAATGTTGGCCCCATTCACAGTTCACTGTTTCCCATCATGTACTCTAGCCCTAGTACAATATCTTTTAATAGTTTTTTCCTTTAAAATCCGGCTGAGAAAATTAAAATGAAACGAGGACAAGATGGTTCGATATATGGAGTGTGTGTGTTAGTAATATTTGAGTCTAGAAA
>SNQJ01S0191959.1:0-17922 GCA_010110895.2 Picea sitchensis
CCATCGTATCTCTACATCCTATTACTCCCCTGCTCTGCGTCGAATCTAATGTGCAATAGTCGCTTACATTGGTACCAATCCTTAACTATTTCTTTGTGCGCACCCCACCATCTTCCAGGTGTTTCCTTGAGTGCAATGTCTAGGGATAAGAACCTATGATTATATAACACTTCATCTTCGTATCTTGTTAGGAATTCTTCTAAGTCATTCACCCCATGAAAACTAGGATTTTCTCTTATCTTTGTACCTACCTATCTCACCGTGTGGTCTATTCTTGCGCACCTTCTTGTGGATACTTCATGTAATCTTTTCTACCAATTGTCCAACCCTATATATGAATCGGAAGCACACGATATGATGCTCCTCCAACTACGTAACACATCTGCAATTAGGTTGACATAATCTTCTTCACGCATGGTTGTTCTGTATAACTAGTTTATTTCCTCCAGATATAATCAAGTGGGCTCTACAAACCTTTCTCCTTCTGATGGGTTTAATGGTGCAACGAATTTGTATTCTCTTGATTCAAATTTCATCTTCCTTGACTTCAATTTGATTATGGCCTGGTTATCAAATTCCCAATCCAATCCAATTAATGTTGGATAAGGTGTTGTGCCATCCACTACTTCTATCACTTCAAATTCTACCTTAGTGTGAACTCTTTCTCTGCTGCATTGTAAGACTTCGCAGTATCTACTACAAATTTTGTGATAAACCCTACAACAATACTGTCTAGCCATAAATCTATTGCACACATGAATTTGTTGTTAACTTGTTGTAACTATGCGATCTCCATAGGATTCCACTCGGGCTGTCTAATTCGATTCATAGGGTGGTTGTATTTAAACCTCAATAGCCACTCCTGCAACACATGCGGGAAATCACAGAAAAAGACCTCATGCAAGTCGCTAAACACGTACTTGTCCATATATTTGCACGATGTTAATTTAGGGTTTATGTTATCCTTCTGTGCAAACTCAATCTCCTTTTTTTTCAACCAAGTTTCAATCTCCTCCTTCATTGGATTCCATGGTCTAAACATTCCTTTTTATACCTTCATTCTCTTCGTGACTCTTTCATAGATCCCACTCACTCAATCCCATGCAGTTCTAACTGGAAACATAACCATTTGTTGGCTACTACTCTCTTCTCCTACTCTTGGGTTGACCCAAGTTCATATCTAAACAATCTTCCAATAAATCCCTCTAAAACTATCAGCCCTCCTGGCAACCCAGAAGGAAATATAGCACACAGAGTGTACTGCACAGTCTCAACCAAGATAGTTATATGGGTGACTGCAATGCTCATATGCTTGCAGTCTGGAAAAGAGTGGGGATCTGGGATTGCAAGTCATCTTCTCAAGCCTTGATCTGGTGTTTCTTCCTATTATTCTTAAGATCCATTCATCTATTAAGTTTATGCATTCATTCTAACAAATATAACATTTCATAGATCTCCGCGAAATTATTCATTAACTAACTACTTACATGAAGTAATTGTAATCTTGAACCACATAACGTATGTGTTATCACATGGTTCCACCATCATGTGATGTCGACAAAGATTTGGCTTCTTAGGCCCATTTATTATGTTTCTGTGATATATAGTGTCGCGTGCACTACAACTTTGTTCACATAATCACAAAACAGACTCCACAACCCTTGTGAAGTTGAATGCGTCCTTTCTGAATCCTTAGCCTGCAATCTATGACTTACATTTCCCTGTGCGTAGATCCAACGGTTGGGATATGATATTCTCCAAGTCGCTCCTCCTTTGATCTGGGGTTTCATCCAATGACCTAGATTTGTTCCCGCGACCAATCCAACAGTCAAGTAATCCTCTTAGTGATCTACAACATAGATTCACTCTTGGACTTTAGAGCTTCGTGGATTTTGCCTCTTTCAAGACAAACGACTTAAAACAGCCAGAGCAACAAAGTTCGAAGTACTTGGGGGTTTAACGTCTGCAGTTCTTACCTTGATCCAACGACCCTCATTCTTCTGTGCTCAGATCCAATGGCTGGGGATCTGATATTCTCTGTAGTGAGCTCTCCTCTCGTTTGGGTTTAATCCAACGACCCAAATATAATATGGCGGCCCAATTCAACGGTTGTTGTGGTTTCTTGAACCACTACACCTCTTGATATTCAAACACAGTCCAGGTGTGCTCTCAACACCCTCCTGACACCCATGGATGCGTAACTCGAAATTTGGTCATTTCGAAAATGATTCTCTATGAAATTTTGCTTCAATTTCAATGACTCGACCATCGGGGCCTGGTGGCGGAGCTCACGATACCACATATTGGCATCCCAACCACGTTTGGGCTATGCCATGTTAAAACCCCATTATACAATATTTAAACATACAAATAATATGTGAATACACAAATTTATATAGAATAATAATAGAAATATGCATACAGCATATACAGGAAAAACCCATAAAAAGCGCCTATATAATAATACAACATGTAATTTAACACACAATTGACATATTTGTTAAAAAGACCACCAATTACGTACATACCTTCCACATTGCTCCCAACCTTAGACCACGCTCAACAACTCTAGGTAGTGGGTCGCGAGATGGAACTAAGCTCCTTTTTGAGTAAGATTCTTAACTAGGCTTCAATGTATCTCGAGGGCAACATGAAACTCTCATGGGTGCTAACTCAAAGCTTCGAAATCCTACGGTCCCTCATTCCCCACATGATTGTCCCACCCGAATGTGCCTTCTGCTCCAGGTCCTTGTTGCCCATTTCCTTTACGGGGCTTCAACAACAGGCGGACATGAAATCTTAGAGCCATGTAGCTGCAATTTGGCACATTTGGGAAAACAATTCCCAATAATTCTCTCTCCATAAATAATTTATCATGGGCGACAACCCACCTCTTCAATAGCCCATGAGAATGACAACCCACATCTTCATTCCATTTCCAAGCTAACCCGAATGCAGTGTAAGTACATGTACAATACTAGTTTGGGTAAGGTACGAGTACACTGCTTTTGGAAAAGAGGTACCATGGACAACTGAAATCCGTGAAGGAAGGAATGGGGGAATGATGGAATTTCTGAAGGGAATGATGGAAACTGCACTAAGTCCAAACCTTTTGTATACATGTTACTTGACTTGGAAACTTGTCATGTTAGAGATACTGCTGTACTGTCCCCATCCTTAGAACTTAGGATAAAATAATTATCCATCTTTTATATTTTAATGAATATTAATATAGTATTCCTTTTGGTTTAAGCTCCCTAGCTTAGCCGTTTTCCTCAACTTTATCCCTTTCCCCTAACTAGTGGAGTTTAGTCCCCATACTCTTTTACATGGTTGGTCTGCAGTGATGTGTTTCATTAATATTGCATGTGAATACATTTACATTTGCATCACGGATATAGTGTTATTTAGCATCCGGAGCTCACCGACTAAGTACGGTTTTATTTGCATTTACGGTTGGGGTTAGGTGTTTATAACTAAAATGCACCATACGGGTTTGCAGCGTCGAATAACTCATGCCTCTTCTAGCCAAAGCCATGTGGTAACTCTCAAAAAACCACTCAAAACAAG
The DNA here is from genome assembly GCA_010110895.2 of Picea sitchensis. Lineage (NCBI taxonomy): Eukaryota > Viridiplantae > Streptophyta > Pinopsida > Pinales > Pinaceae > Picea > Picea sitchensis. The sequence continues at coordinate 3,571 of SNQJ01S0191959.1, forward strand.
CAGCGGCCTTCTTCTCGGTAGCGGGTAACCACCTACAATCCCTTTACTACCGCTGGCGGGTATCCGTGAACTAATAAAACAGCCAGCGGTACTAACAAGGCAAAATGGGGAAGTTTACGCGAGACACCAAGGCTTTGTCGATTAGTGAAACTCTCCATCATGCATGGTAGAAGTTCGACTAAACTAGCTCTTCCTAACCTATAAAGGGAGGGTAGGGGGTACTAATCAAAGAGGAAAAAGGATAGCAAAGAAACTTCTGCTGCCAAAATAGCCAAACCTATTATTGTCCACACCCCTTAGCTTTGCCTTAAGCTTCAGAAGAACTTCATGTTGCGGCGGTTGGAGGTTAAAGAGGAGGAGCCCAGGATCGTGATCGAGGAACGGTGGCCGGTATGAGAACTCATTGTAAGTGATTCATTTTGAGACTAATGAAAAGATGCTTTTCCGTCCCAAGTTCATGAATCTCATCTATGTCATTTGATTTATGTTTTATTTCTAACCCTATTAGATCAGTAGCATGCATGTGTAGTCTTATCTTGATTACATGAAGCTTTGTAGAAGGGGCAACAACAACAAGGAAATAGAAGGCTCAACGGAGGATCTACTTCAAACATCATTAAAAAGGTGAGTAGTTCCTTTCCATTGTTTTGCTTTCGAAAAGAGTTTAGATTTTTGGGTAGAAGGTTAAAGGATTAAATCTTAAAGGGTCATTTTCATAGTATGGTTAGAGCCCTAGCTTATTAGTCCATAGGGTAGAATACCCAACAAGCGAGAGTGGCGACTCCTTTTGGGGATATTTTACTCTTAGGGTTTTCAGGTTTGGTTAAAGATCTTTTTGGTAGTCAAAATTCATCTTGTTTCTTAGCTTACTTTTGTTTCACATTGGTAATCTAGCAGGGAGCCTGGTTATCAATACAAGTTCTCTTTGAATGACGCTCGAACATTTTCTTTTCGGGACACAGAGGAATTTTCCTTTGGCCTGTGAGAAGGCTTTTGCATCGCGAGAGTAACCCTTCTTGTCTATTGCATGCGGGTATCTGCGGGCTATAGTAGTTTCAGTAGCGTGTAGATTTCAGAAATTTTTTGAGGCATTCATCCTCTTCTCTGTCAGAATTTTATATTCTCATGGGGATTTTTGGATCTTGTCTGGGTCTTGATTGGTTGATTGTCTTGTTTTTTAGTCTGTTTTGCAAGTGTCGGCAATGGGATTTAATATTAGTGAGATAGTTCTTGCACAGGAAAGGGGGGCTTTTAGTCCATATTCAAGGACTCTGGTTCATGAGTTATAGGACTCAAAGCCCCTTTTATTTTAGAGTTTATCTTGTTAGTGGTATTGTCGGTCATTGCTTGCATTTGTTTTCTTGTTTGAAAATTTTCTTTTGTTTTTCATTTAGAGTGATAACATCTCAGCCTATTAGAGACTACGGATTCTCCGGTACGAAGCCTTTTCAAGTTCGTTAGGCGTGTGTCATTTTCGGTATTTGGACATACGCGGCACATGAAGTAGCCCAGCGGATACCTGCGCTTCTGTATTGGAGCGACTGCGGATACCGCAGCGTCTTTGTATTGGTGACGGTCAGCCAGATGCGTGGGATTCTTGACTTGGGTGGGGGCGGTCATCCCCTTCACGTGGTGAAGAGCTCTTGTCGAGAATTTTAGAGTGGGGCCCTTTTGGTCGGCCAGGGTTAGGGCATCCTTCCCTTAACTTGTGCTTGCTTTTGGATTTTTGATAGAAACATAAAGAAAAAACATTTATTTTATGGTTTAGGCAAGTGTTAGAATTAGTGCTTTCTTGACTGCTTTTCCGCATATTTTCTCTGATTCTTTTAACGTCTGTAGCAGCTTTAAAGCGAGTTTTCTTTCCATTCTCGTTTGATCTTGTCATCATTTTCCTTGTTGTCGCGATTTACAGCAAATAAAAATACCTTTCATTCTTGATTTGAAAATTGGTTGTTGCATCGGTAGCTAGGAAAGTTCTTTTACATAAGTTTTAGGTGCATGTCTAGTATAAGTAGCGCTTCGTAGATGCAGTGAAAATTCTCTTCATTCTTGCATAAAATCTTAGTGAAATCTGAAAAGAAAAGAAGTTTTTTTCATAGAAAAGTTGTTGGTTTTGCATTTTAGAAAAATTTAGTTTTCAAGCATTTTGTGCATTTTGCTTTGAGTCTAAAATACACACCATTGGTTTCACTTCAGCACCTTGAGACTTAAAAATCCCACTAAAGAAACGCTTAATAAAATCAAATAGGTACTACGTTGGTAAGAGATTGGACACATTAGCTGGATAGGGCCTTGGAATAGGTTGAGTAAATTCGAAGGCCACCCAAAAACAAACATTGGAGTCCGTCATTAGGGAGTGTAGAAGCCCAATTACGGAAAGCTATTCAGGACCCCCTCTAACACAAGGGGCTAAATACGAGAATTAAGCGTAAGGAAGGCGGCCGGAGATAACCCCTCAAAATTTGGTGAGCGTGGTGGAGAACAATAGAGTACATGTGGGGATTCCGTCGTTAGCATTTCCACGGAGCTTCGTGGATATCGAATCCATTCGGGGTCCTGATTGTCTTAAGACACTTGCTCTCGATACCCTTGGCGGGTTTCAGGCTTGATACCCTACACATTGCGGTCCACCCGACTATCAAATGTACCCACCTAGTGACTGACTACGAGTTGGCAACCTAGTTGCCTATCTTTCCTAGGAACATACCACGGTGGCTAGCGGGGTGCTCACCATGGTACCTAGGCGGACCCGGACCAGCAGCTTTCGCGAATGGGCAGGAGAAGTGCCGATATTCGAGTTGCACTTACGCCGTGGAGTACTCTGTTGTTGGTTGTTGTAACTGCTCTCCCTACTAATATTAGTGATTGCTTGATCTATCTTCCAGGGGCTGTCTTTTAGTGCGTGTTGCGGATTTTTTCCGTGTAGGAGAATACGCTGTAGCGTGTCGTGAATTCTCTCACCGGCGATGGAGGATTGAGCTTTCCGGCCGTCCACGAAGAGCTTAAGGAGCTTTAGCGTGCATTGATACTGGAATACCGCCACCAGCGAGGAAAGATGGAGCCATCTTGGAGTCTTTGAAGTAGCGGGGCTTTTCGATCCCGAACAACCCCCAGACGACCGCCAATCTTGGCTGAAACCTCAAAGAAGCGATTTGGTAGGACGTTATAATTTGGGTGAATCTTCACGAGAGCAGCCTATTATCGCCTAACCCGATTATGGAACAAATCATTTCAACAATGATAGGAATGGAGGAAGTCCCATTCCTGTCACTGTTGTCACCACAGGAGAAACCTCTCCCAACATACCGTCGGCAGTCCGGACCACCATAGCTCCGGCAACCAAATCGCAAAATTGAATGAGCCTCATCTATGCTCGTGGCGACCACAAATCCCTTACATCCCCTAGTCGCGACGGTGCTCCGTTTTCATATGGGATGCCTAGTTAAGGTACAAGTCTTGTACTTTCCTACTCAACTTTACAAAATTTGGTTTTGGGGGCAGGGAGCTCTGACGCTCCTTTGCAAGGTCAACCTTGGGGCACTCATGCCCTTTTCAACTTGCCCATTCCTTCTGGAGGTCATCTCCCTCGCGAGTCCCCTTCGCTTCGATTGGTCGCATCGGTGCCGAACCTACAAGTTTACTTGGGTGGGAGTCAAGGACAGCACTAGCAAACTTTGTCGATAGGTCAGATCGCAGATTAAGTTTGGAATGGTTGGTAACTTAACACTCACACCGGTCTTTCCCATCACGGGGGCACTCCTATTTTTGGACGGTCAAATCCGGCTGGGGTACTATTCTGGCGAGGGCATTTACCCGGACCTTGGAACTAAGGACAAGGATCAAATCCCGCCAAGGGAATGCCATTCTAGGGTAACACTTTTCATAATCAATGGAACCCCGGACAAGCTTCTGTACCTCTCCCACCGGGACCGGCATGGAATAATCCTTCCCAAAGTCCGCTAAACACGATGAATGCCCAAAATCCTATGTCCTTCATGGGGAATCAACAAATGATGTCTCCTCAAATGCAAAACCCTTACGAACCAAGGTTTCTACCCAAACTACGGCGGCAATAACTTATCACGGCGGCTTTTGGTGCCAGTCAAACCAGGACCATTCTATCCACGGCTGCAATATGACCCAAACTACCTTTCTTGTACCTTTACACTTGTTGGATTTAACGGTTGTTAAATGATCCCATCTGTCCGCGATCGCGTTGGCCTCCTATCGCGGAACCATAAAAGTTGCCGGACATCAAAATTCGAAGCTAAACTAGCGAGGATCCGGTGGGATCGCATTGACCACTTTTCACTTATGGTGCTCATCGCTCATTGAGATGACTCCGTGCGGTTTGATTGTTTCAGCAGCACTCTTATAGAAGTGAAATGGTACATAGAACTTGATGGTTCACGATACTCCTTTTAGCCGGCGGCTGTAACTTTCATAACCATTTCCGGTTACACGGCCAGAATCTGACGCTGACACAAAATTGCTGGCTAATTTGAGCGGGCGTCGGCGGACCATATAGGATCATATTCGAGAGTGGCGGCCTTGAAAGAGTCTTATCGAAGTACGAATCCCTCAACATTCACATTGGATTGGTTCCTTAAGTCTTTAGTTCCTTGATTATCAAAGTAGCAACCGGGGTTTTCTCTAAGAAAGAAGCCATCATGAGAGCTCAACGGTTTGAGATTATTTATTCTCCCGGTCGGTTATTGTACAGCATCGCAGTGCGCCGTCGATTACGGACAAAACCCGAATGAGAGTCCGGACCACATCTTAGATAGTATAGTTGGTTGGCACAAACTAAACCAGCTGAGCAATTGACAAAACGATTGCGGCCCGATTATCGATACAACACTTTCGGTATTGGCCAACTCTTTTCATTTCGGTTGCTCCTCCTACTCAAATGTATGAAGTACACTCCGTACGGGCGATGACTAACAAGACCAACCGGCTGACCGAGGGGAAGAAGAAACAGCGGAAAAAGAGTAAGGGGGATAAAAACCAAACGATAAAGAAGTTGTGAGAACTATGAGAAAGAAGAAAGGCCGAGAATCCGTGCAATCTTTGTCGCGAATCACTAACTCGGTATGCCCTCGAGTTGCAGAGGCCGAGAAGTTTGTCACGCTGACGACAGGCTGTGTTGACTAATCCCCTTCGGCATGGGCATAATTTAACTCAAACCTCTGCGAGTATGGAGAAGGGAGTCATGAAAGCAGGTCTTCCAAACGGTTCATCTTCTGCAAACGTTTATATGATGAAAATTGACGCTTTCATCGCAACTAGAACTCATGATTATAGCAAATAGCGCCCTACGATAGGGCAAAGCTGAGATCCATCTCTTCCTCTTCAGATTGAAAGACATTGGGTGAAACAATGACTGCCATCCCAAAGGTCGCGTTTAGCAGCTCTCGCAAATCAAGCATAAGGAGCCGCCATAACTACTCTGTGGTGGAGATTTGTCGCAACCTTGTGCTATGTCGGCTTTGGAAGTCCTCCAAAGTTGCCCATTTCGAGAGAAAAGCATTGTTATTTGCTTTGGGCTCACGGACTTGTAACCGGGAATGATCATGTTAGATCTGGTACGACTTTGAAGCCGCGTTTGCCTTACCGCGTCGCGTTTTTGGATAGTAGTGAAATCACTTACGAAAGGCATTTACGAACATCTTCCTTTTTGATTGAAGTAGGCGAGGGTGCTTCAACATGCGTCATGTCGTTAGCTTGTTGAGCCATTAGTCAACCTGAGTTGTCTCCATAACCTACTCTTCTCCATTGCGTTGATGGTCGTTCTTTCCGACCGCTGGCATCATCCCTTCTTTCCCAACTGCGGTTAAGGAAAGGCCCAGTGTCTTGTTGAAGTAGAATTAGTCGATGCCCCATCGATTACAATCTCTTGTTAAGGTAAAGTATTTGGACATATGCTATGCAAGCGGTGGTGCGCTACAATTTTCAGCGTCTTATTGTTTCCACATGAAGGCGGATAGTGACCATTGATCAGTTGTCTTCTCGGCACGACCGACTTTAAGGGCATCCACGGTTGCTTTAGTGGATAATCCTCAAGCGGTGTCGTCAGCGTAGGAGTTGGTTTTGTGCCCATCTTTGATGGGTACTTTGATATCCACCTCCTCAGGGGCGATGTCAAGTTTATATCGGCCACCACAAGGCCCACGAGATTTTCCATGTTTCGTCGTTCCGCGCGACTTACTTTAGTGATCCGTGGATTCTTCCTTCCCCCATCGGATACCGCGATGGACGCGACGGGGCATGCGGGCATGTGTTTGCCCTTGTCGGCCGCTGAATTAGAGTACTCTATGGTCGGCAGAAGCCCGGCTACTCGGGATCCGATTCCCGCACAAGAGTTGGATCACTCTTTGAGCCTATCTGGGCTGAGGATTCTCTTGTTGACACCGATTAGTTACAGACTTAGTCTTGCCTTCGACGAAGCTATAATCGAAGCAATGGTAGAAGACAAACCCGGGAAGATCTTCATCATAGATCATACTTTCTCCCGGAGTTACAGCGAATCGAAGCAGGAGAATTCAATATCACCAGCAGCGGAGATCAGCCTTGTCCATTAACCTCTTAGCGACACGGGGTGTTTATCTTTGAGGGCAACATAAGCGACTATCATTTGAAAGCGATGCCTATCAATATCTCCCAAAACCTTGGTGTCTTGGAGAATGTCTTCATTGGAGCATATTTTTCCCCCGAGGAGATTCAGATTTAGACTGATCTTTTTAAAGAATTCTTTGATGTTTTTTTCCTGGTCTTATTAGGAAATGCTAGGCATCGATCCGAAAATCGTTGAACATGAGATCCTTACATGTCGGTTGGCTTTGTTCGTGAAACTTCATCAGTTAATCAGGAAGGCATTTTGCTATCAAGGCTTAGGTTGAGAAATTGCTTAAGGTCAGGTTCATATACCCTATCCACTTGGCTGAATGGGTGTCAAATCCCATTCCGGTCGATAAAAAACAAGCATGATCCGTGTCATTGCGATTTCCATGATTTGAATGGTGTCAGAAAGATAATTATCCAACCCCATTCATCCGACCATATTGATGAGTGCCCCGGTTGTGAAACCTTTTCATTCATGGATGGTTTCTTTCGGGTTACAACCAAATCAAATCAAACCGGGGATCAACAGCAAAATGGCATTCTTGTCCAGGTAGGGTACATTAAGCCTACCGAAGAAAAATGCCTTTTGGTCTCAGAGCAGCGGAGCCACTTTCGGCCGGGCCATGTCTTTAGCGTTCAAGCTCCCAAACACACTTGAGGTCTCGCTAAGCCCTTTACCGGACCGCTGTAAACGAAGAAAGATTAGAGAGCGTCTTGTGACCGTCAACTCGTTAAAGGCGAGAGAATTTGAAATCCGCGATACGTCCGGTAGTTTACCTTTTGGTCCGGACGGTCAGTTGTACGAATAAAGGAGCGCTCTGTCGAATTTCCATTCTTTAGAAGAGCATCCTCGGGTATAATTTTATTCATTTTCGAGCCTGAGGGAATGAAATCTCTGAAAAAGAAACCCCGGAGTCCTGGATTAAAGCTCTTTGGGACTTCCTAAAATTGAAAAGATTTTCGGGTGACCTTATTCTTTCACGCACCGTTAAGCGGTCGAGGAACATTTACGGCGGGTCTTAGTTAATATCTTTTTGGACTCCTTAAAATTGAAAAATAGCCAGTGATCTTGTCCTTGTCCTTTTCGTTAAAATGGTTTTGAATTGGCGTCTAGTTGGTTCCTGGATTTATCCCTTTTTTTGAACCTACTAGACTATTGATGAAAAAAGGTACTCCAATGGAGTTTTCTTTTATGCTTTCAGACTCTCTAAACGAAAAATCACCGAGCTTCCTTCTTTTGGTCGTTAAACTTGTCGAAGGGCGTTACCATTATTGTGTTCTATCAACCCGCTGATTGCATCAGCACCCTTCGACTAGTAACGGTTTGTGTGCAACGTTTTAACACCTTTGGCCCTTTGGGGATTTTCGAGTATCATTCCCTAGAACATCGGTCTTGTCCTTGTGCCTTGAACTTGTGTGTTTGCGATCCTCATTCCTCCCTTGTAGCGTATGCTCTTTTATTCTTTTTAAAATCAACAAAAGAACAAAAGAACAAAAAAAAAATCAAATATACCCCAAAAAGAGGATGGAAAAGAGAGTATTTTTCTTCGTTAATGACATTATTAATTAAGCCCTTGGATAAAAACACATCTGTCCATTTGATCATTCGGACTATGGGTTAATGCGACCTTAGGAAAGCTTTTCGTTCTGATTTGTGTCCTCCACCCGTTTAGTTACTCTTTAAACATATGGAGAGTTCGTTATCGCCGTGGGAATATGATTAGCAGTCATGTTACTTTGAGTCTTATCGCAATAAACTATTTGTCCAAAGAATTTTGTTACTTAACTGAGTATTACTCGCAATATATGTCTCTTTTCCACATACTTGGCCATCCTGAGCATCCAATCAAACTCTTTGTTGAAATCAATGAAGCCTTGATCCGATCATGAAGATTATCAAGTCCGTAACCGGGCGAGCGATAGAAGACCTGGTGATCTTGGTCGTACCTCATATTACACTCCTACACGAGTCATTGAAGATTTTTGAAGTTGTTGCTCAAGCTCACGAGCTTACAACCATCGGGCCGAATGCTTCAGAGAGATGAATACTTCCTATGTACATCTTTTACGGATTTGAGACGATGTAGCTCGTGTATTATTCGTGACTGCTCTTTATAGTTATTTGACATGGATCACGATTATTATTTGATTGGTAGCCATCGTTCTATTTTATCAGAGCATGGGTATGCCGCCTCGGTGAGACATTTGACATTTTTGCGGGCTGGCGCTTCCAGATCGACTCCTGAAGCTCACTTATTCAGCATATCAATACAGTTGGTAAAGAATTGGTAATGTATTTACGCCATCAGATGCTCTTGCCTCACACATTAAGGGGCATCATTTATAACCCTAAAATGCACCATAGGGTTTACGGCATCAGACCAACTCATGCCTCTTCCTAGCCAAAGCCATCTTTGAGTAACTCCTCAAAACCCTCAAAATAAGCAGCCGCTAACTTCTCAGCGGGTAACCATCTTCATCCTTCTGCGCAGCGGGTATCCGGGCTATTAAAACGACGAGTACCTAACAAAGCAAAAATGTGGAGAAGTTTCATGGAACCTGGAAGCTTTTTGTCAGTTAGCTGAAACTCTCCGCCATGCATGGCGAGTTGACTAAAACCTAGCTCTTCCTAGCCTATAAAAGGAGAGGTGGGGTACTAATCAAAGAGGAAAAAGGATAGCAAAGAAACTCACGCCAAAATAGCCAAGCCCAGTATTGTCCACACACCCTTTAGCTTTGCCTTAAGCGGCAGAACTTCATGTTCGCGGCCGGTTGGAGGACAAAGAGGGAGGAGCCGGGATGCGGGGATCGAGCGATTGTGAGTCTCGAGAACTCATTGTAAGTGATTCATTTTGGACTAATGAAAGATGCTTTCCCGTCCCAAAGTTCATGAATCTCATCTATGTCATTTGATTTATGTTTTATTTCTAACCCTATTAATCCAGTAGCATGCATTTGTAGTCTTATCTTGATTGCGGGAAAGCTTTGTGGAAGGAGGCGGCCACAGCAAGAAATAGAAGGCTCAACGGAGGATCTACTTCAAGCATCGTTAAAAGGTGAGTTAATTCTTCCATTGTTTGCTCGAAAGGGGTTGAGATTTTTGGGTAGAGGTTAAAGTTAAATCTTAAGGGTCATTTTCTGCATTATAAGTTTAGAGCCTAGCTTATTAGTCAAGTAGGGTAGAATACCCAACTGTTGTTGGCTGGGGTATTACACCTACCATTGTGACCTCCCCAACGGTTCTTGAATTTAGGAAACAAAGGCCTCAAAACACTACCAAATATTATGCATCATTGTTTATTGTGATTCTTATTCCCCATGCATATGAGAGTTCTTTGATTCCTTCAAGGTCTTTTTCCCCCACCCTTACCCAACCCTTTCTAACCCTAAAAAACATTTGGCCATAACATACCGAGAATGGATACTGTTCATACTTAAGGATGGCAAGAGGGTGGACTTTGATCCCACTTATGTGTGCATATATCACTAAATGACCTCAACTAGGCTATAACATTTAGTGTTTGATATTGAGGATGAAAAGTGGATGGGTTTTGATACACTTATGAGTACATAGTTAATGAGATCATTTAATATAATTCCTTTGGATACAACCACACACTCAACCACTATCTCCAATACCCCCATGGAAACTTCAAAGATTATAGGCCATAATGAAAATTAAACCTTGATCACTAGGAAAATTAAACCTTGATCCATATAATTTTTTGTGCATGTTAAGTGGTTAGATGTTTTTATAATACTTTTTGTTTTCCCACGTGTCCACGTCTTCTAGAATTATGTATTTGTGTATGTGTTCCACAAGGAGGGTGAAACGATGGAAGTAGAAATGGAATAATTTTGCACCCAGTGTTGCCATTATTGAGGGCGTTGAGGACCTTGTGGGCCTTTTATATAGTTTGAAATCATGTTTAGATGTTCTAACAATTTGCAATGGGGTGAGGGTTGAATCATTTCAATGTGTGGATGTGTCAGCTCGATCTGGGAACCTATTTATTACAAATGACTAAGACTAGTGATTTTGGAGTGCGGGAGCGGGGAGGTCTCATCTCTCCCACAAACGCCAAACCTTGTATTTATCTTAGGATCACTACATGGAATTTTGTTTTTGAACATTGTCTTAAATATGAATTGTAGAGTTGTATATTGTTAAATGTTAGCCTAAATTTTAGTTTGTCTTTATATTTTTATGAATGAATCATTTTTCCTTCTATTCAAATATAACTCAGTTTAAGTTTTATGAAGATAGTTTAAGTTATATGGAGATTATAGTTTTTATGGTCTTTTAAATTGAACAAATGTTCATGTGGCTAACTATTGTTATTACTAATTCGAGTTATAAAACTAGAAATTTCTCATCAACTACATATATGTAACTGGGTCACTATCGAGGTCTTTGTTTTTGTATTTTGACTTAAGTATTTGTTGGACTTGTAATTAAGACTTTTAATCTTTTGTTACTACTAATCTACATGGAATTTTGTTTTTGAACATTGTCTTAAATATGAATTGTAGAGTTGTATATTGTTAAATGTTAGCCTAAATTTTAGTTTGTCTTTATATTTTTATGAATGAATCATTTTTCCTTCTATTCAAATATAACTCAGTTTAAGTTTTATGAAGATAGTTTAAGTTATATGGAGATTATAGTTTTTATGGTCTTTTAAATTGAACAAATGTTCATGTGGCTAACTATTGTTATTACTAATTCGAGTTATAAAACTAGAAATTTCTCATCAACTACATATATGTAACTGGGTCACTATCGAGGTCTTTGTTTTTGTATTTTGACTTAAGTATTTGCTGGACTTGTAATTAAGACTTTTAATCTTTTGTTACTACTAATTCGAGTCACAAAACTAGATATTTTCCATCAACTACGTATATGTAACTGGGTCACTGTAGAGATTTCCCATCAACTACGTAGACTAGATATCATGGAAATTGAGCATTGGTTTGTTGTTTTTCATGTATTGTTTTAGAAACTGGTCTCTTTTAATTTTTCTCTGCATATTTTGACTTGGGTATTTATTGAACTTGTCATTAAGACTTTTAAACTTATGTGGCTATACGTTTCATGTATTTTTGAATGTGGCCTTGTGTCCTAAAATTCCACCATAAGTATTGCTACCCTTGAGAGGGTAACATTTTGGATACCCTTACAATGGTATCATGTACCTGCATGCACGGGTTTTCATTCATCTTCGACTAGTTCCAGACTTAGTCCTTTCTATTCTCCAATCATGACATCATGCCATATTGATGAACCATAATGTGCTTGCTTCAGATTCTCATATACACCTTGGTGGTCCAAGTCACTCCATATATACCCCATCTGTAATATTTATTTAGACATGATGATATAACCCCTTGACATATCATGAAGTTGTGGTTAACTTACGACGATTGACTAAGATGTCATAGCATATAAAGTTTTCTCACTTGTATCGTATTACCATGGGGAATGCATTTCTGGTTAGAAGTGTGCCCTCTTCTAATATGATTCACACTACTAGGTGTTTATATTGGGTAGCACAATCCATATCCTAATCGTAGTAAGCACTTTCCATTTCCCTAAGTAGCAATCCTTTCCATCCACAATAAAAATGGCTACACCATGTCATGTATGATTACTCAAAGGTCAAAAGGAAAGGTCAAAATCAAGAAATCCTAGATCAAACAAAGCCACGAACACTAAGAGGTGAAGAGAAAAGTTAAAATTCAAAGAGGGAAATAAAGTATAAACTACTTCACTATGGTCCTCCCCCGGCCACCCCCCCTTTTAGAGTCATAAGAGAAAAATGTCTATCTAAATCAAGAAACGACTTAGAAAAAATCAAAGAAAAGAAAGGGCAAGTGTGTGTAGACCGAAGTAGTAAAGTCTCCCTCTAGAAGGCTAATATGAAAAAAATGCCTAGCTAAAATAAAGCTAGAGATATAAAAAAACTAAAAAGTGGTCTGCACATATCTACAACTTTGAGAGTCATCACATGAACTTTCCCCTTTCCCCTTTATCACTAATCTCTCTAATTTCCTATCCTCCACCTAAAAAACTTAGGAAATATGGGCTTTCGAAAAAAAATAGGATGTTTAAAAAAATGACATTGAAAACAGACTTTGGATGTGAAAGTTATGTCATTTTTAAAAAATGCATATGCAATAATCAAAGCGCCACGTGGCAGGTAAAAGTTGTCCCATGTGGTGATAGATGCACAAAATTCCATTATTTCTCTAACTTTTCCTATAAACTCACTTTTGCAACTAAGTTACTTATGAAGTGACCTACTTTTATAGAGTAAGTGAGAATCATTTTTACAATGAAATTACTTTATAAATTAAAGTTGTATGCAAAAAAATAACTTTAAAAGAAAATATTAAATTTATTTAATAGTGATTCACTTTTATGATTTAAGTGAAATGCACTTTACAATAAAGTTATGAGATAACTCAAGTTTGCATGAATTTTTTCAAAAAGTAACTTAAAAAAGAGACTTGAACTCAAGACCTCTTATTAAATAAAACAACTTTCAACCAAGTGAGCTAATGCAAAATACACACCAATCTTAATGAAGGAGGATACAGAGGTTAGTGTTGGAGCTCTGTCTCGAAGCGTGTGCTTACCCCCCAAAAAAAATATTTTCACATGCTAATACAAAAACAAGTGAAATTTTGGAAAAAAAAACCGAATCTAAACAACAAAGGGATTAGATCTCAGTTATATTACTTGGAAAATGAAAGTTTTCTCTATGTTTCTAATTTGTTGAGCTCACATACATTGATGAGAAAAGAGCATACACAGAAGAGAACACATTTTCCGCTGTAACATCCCACTCTGGCGCATTGAGAAAACTTATTATTTGAGGACACTTGCTCGCAAGTGATCTGGACTGTTATGATGTTAGACCATTTATACTTGATTATGATGCGATTGACAGATGACATGATGTGTTACTATTTGATGTAGACAGATGCTATTGACTCAGTTTTATTGAGTGTTCAGGGTTTTTGACCTTGACGATGCAGAGGCATCTGTGGAACCCCCTTGGACTCCGGACTGAGTCAGGGAGTGTGCTTTTGGGTTGATATATTTACTATGATGTTTCATTGATTTGATGATTTGATGTTGACGTTTCTGACATGATTGTTGATGATGCAGGCTGACGATAGCTTGTTGACCAGACTCACATATGGAGTAAAGGGGCCACACACGATTTGTAGAGAGGTTGAGGGAGAGGGGTGGACAACAGCCCTGCCACTGCCTACTAGCACTCCCGCCGTGGCTCGAAATGTAGGTTAACGATTACCTAGTTCGAGAGGATCCACGATGCCATGAGGGAAGATTGCAATAGTCGCTCACGATGATTCTAAGGGGCGCACAATAAGGCGTGGGCCTTATTCCTTAGAACCCTTAGTCTCCTACAAGTTCACCTGGCGGAGTGTTGACTCTAGGGGTTATAGATGTCTACCAATCAGTCCAGTTGGTGAGTGGAACCCTTGGAGCACGTCGTGCATCCTGAAGGGCACGTCGCACAAAATAAACCCAGTTGGCGAGTGGCACCCTTGGAGCACGTGGTGCATCCTGAAGGGCACGTCGCACCAAAGAAATTCAAGAGGCGAGTGGCACCCTTGGAGCACATGGTGCGTCCTGAAGGGCACGTCGCCATAATTTTGGATGAAGGAGTCAGCCTAAATAACCCTAAGTCATCAACACCT
>SNQJ01S0191960.1:1667-17923 GCA_010110895.2 Picea sitchensis
CGGAGGTATACCCACAATGATGAGTGGAAGCCTTTTGAGTTGATTTTGGGCTAGATACCCTGCCCTTGCGTGTGGATCAGACTGTCGACTGTCCCCCCAAGATTTATTGTTGTCAGTGGTAACCTTAGTGGCCTATATTTATAGGTTCTTACATGAGCTGACTATGGAGAGGAAATTCTTCATGGTACCTGGAATCGATGTTGGACAAACTCACTCAGGATCCTTGGAGGGTATACCCATGATTATGTGTGGGAGATTGCACCAGGGTGTAAGTCCATTAAGTAGGTCATCAGCATAACTTTTCCACCCTAGACCAGCCCCTTCTCGTCTCATTGTTGCGACGTTGGATTTCATCACCAACTAGTGACTTAGAAAATAGAAGGTTTTGTTTTCTTGGTGGTGTTTCCTAGATTTTTTTTACTAGCGTGTGTTGTTTGTGTACCAAAGTTGACCATACAATTTTCTTTGTAAGTTTGTCACTCGTTTACAATAGCTCCTCCACGTCATTCACGTAGAATGCAGGGTTTATCTCCAGAGCATCTGGAAGGTTCTCAACCCTTGCCTACAAGTTCACCTGAGGGCTCTCCTCAACAAAGTGAAGTCCCAGTCATCACCACACCACAAGTGGAATGAACTGACTCTCTAGAGAATTTCCAAATTACTAATACTCGAGAGGACTTTCGACTTCACCCTGATTCTGAGTGACCATTTATGCAACTGAATTCTTATGGAGACTTAGTTGTTACCTCTTCTGGATCACCAGTTGGACCCTTTCCAGGCATTGAAGGCCAATATCTTTTTTGGTCTACGGGTGTTTTTCGACCGGACCTTTTTGGTCCAAGCTCACCTGTGATTTCCGAAATCACCCCACCCATGATTTCTGCAATCTCTAGTCCAGAGATAGTACCGTTTACTACCACCTATCACTTTATTGTCCCTATCAAAATGGCCCATCACACAGATACTATGAGTGTTCCAACCGGGTTTACTACGGTTAGGTTCACTCCCATCAGCACACCGTGTATGCCCAACGTCACTCCAACACTACCACCTGGATACCGTGCATTGAATGCTTCCATTCCCACTCCTACACAAACCCCATTTGGCTCTCTTGGTGGTCCTTCTTCTTCTAGGCACTCTCTTCTCGGTTTTATTCCGAAACTCCCTCAATTTCCTTTTGGAGGACCTTCCTTGTATTCTATTGGCAATCTTAATCCTAGTGGCACTATTCCGTCATTCACACCACATTACCAGATTCCCGTTGGTGGACAATTTCATCAAGGTGGTATGACTCAACCCCCTCTCAGTGGGAAAATTCCTATTGGAGAGCAAATGCCAATTGGAATATCACCCCCAATTGGAACACTGCCCCCAATTGGAACACCACCTTTGATAGCAGGACCAACCCCGCCTTTTGGACAAAACATACCTCCATCCTTGGCATAGTATTGGAATCAGTTGATACAACATCCTCCTCAATCGACTGGGGGGGAGAAGTTTCCAGCTGCGTCCATAATACCCCCTAGCATGGGTCAACCATATCCAGGTTCGTTCAATCCTATTTGGGGCTCGACTGCTCAAACTCACGTCCTTGTTCCAGGGTACAACCCCATGAGCTACTCTTCTCTTCAACCACCACCGAAGCTTCCTGGGTATTCACATTATATGCAGACTGCTTATGGTCCTACTGGTTTGCCGACGGGGCTTCCTCCCCAAAGCCAATAGTACCCGCAGGTGAATCGACAATTACCCTTTTTGGCCACTTTGGATCTTCCAGATTTGTCAAGGATTTTAAATGATCCAATTCGTCACTCTCCCCAATGGCCTGCCATACTAGCCAAGCTACCATCGGATATCCCTAAATTCGACGGCAAAGTAAGAGAGGACCTAAACAATCACGTTATGACTTTTCACCTCTGGTGTTCATCCAACTCATTGATGGATGACTCTATTCGTTTACATATTTTTCAATGAACCCTCATAGGTTCTGCTGCGAAGTGGTATATAGAATTACCACGGGGCTTCTTCTCTGACTTCAACACCCTAGCTATGGATTTCCTCACACACTACCAATTACCTATCCGTTATGACATGGGGACTAATATTTTGACTTCTTTCAAACAAAACAAAGCCACTCATATATCCGATCACATTCATGAGTGGCGACGGAGACGACGTCTCATTAAACTTCAACTCCTCGATCAGTTGCTGGTAGAATGGTTCACAAAATATTTTGTTAATGAAATCATTCGTGACATTACCATGGGTGGAGTAGTCACGGAAGAGAAGGCTATAAGTCGTGCTCAATATCTTGACCTCGTTTACTCGTAAACAGGTACGCTTTACGATTTACTACCTGACTTACCTCGTCCTTCCACTTCTGCCACTTCAACTACTCCAGCTGCTTTGCATGCAGCCGACGGTGTGATTGGCACTTTCTAGGCCCAACCACATTCCACTTCAAGCACCAACCCCAAACCTGCTTCTTCTAATGTTCAAAATGCTCCGTCTCCTGCCCCTCCCACTAGCAAGACTTCTGAGGTAAATGCAGTTAAATCTACCCCAGCCAGTAAAAACAAATCCAAAAAGGGAAGGGGTAAGAATAAGGAGGACAAAAATACTTCTCAAGTAGAGCGAACCAAAACTACACCTGTTGACGATCGGGATAAGTGCAAACCTCGCTACCCTTTTCTTATCTTTGGTGATGATCACTAAATGAAGGATTATCCATGACACACCAAGGTCACTAAATTCCTTCAAGGAGCTCCAAAACCACCTGCTCCAGCCATTTTGTCCCAACCCTTCTCATGTCAACAACAGGCTCAGTTTGTCATTCATGACCAACCCTCATCTTCTACAACATCCTATGTATTGATGTGTACTGGCGATTCAAAGCAAAGCGATGTTGCACTCACTACTCGAGCCAAAGATTATTCTCCCTCTAAATAGAAGGTTGATGATTTCCCTCCTTCCTTGGTACAACCCTCTCCCGCGACTCCACCTACCAATGGTCCTCTTCATCTCGAATGACCGAGCCTAAACACAGTTCTTCGACCCCCCCCCAAAGGGTGTCATTCAAAAATTGGCTTTCAATCCTCATGCTCATGCTGCCCAGAACTACAACATTGTTGAAGACCTGGCCCAAGAACCTTTTGTGATGTCAGCCCTCAAAGTCCTTCAAAGTTGTCCCACACAATGGAAGGCACTGTTGAAAGCTATCGGTGGAATCGACCCAACGGATACAAATTTAATAATTTTTGACTTGGAAGATCACATTCCAAGGTTACCCCCTCAACTTGCATTCCAGATCCAAGTGATTGTCTCTGACAAAAACATTTTATGAACCGTTATCGATGAGGGTGCCTCGACATGTGTCATGTCTCTTGCTTGCTGGAAAGCCATTGTCTCTCCTTCTTTGAATGAATCCCAGAACACTCTTAAAGCCTTCAATAGCTCCATTTTAAGCCTTACAGTTTCCTTCCTTCGTTCCCCATCACATTAGAAGGAAAAATGATCCAAGTTAAAGTGGAAGTCTTTAACACTCCCCTTGATTACAATCTTCTTCTTGGCCGCAACTGGATCGATTCCATGCACGCAGTTGTGTTGACCCTTTTCCATGTGGTACGTTTCCCACATCAAGGGAAGGTTGTCACCATTGACAAACTAGCATTCTTTAATTCTGATATCCATACTGGCAATGTACTGTTTATCACTAAAACCCCACCGGGTTATGAGAACGTCGGTGTAGGCCTTCTAAAAGACTCTTCGTTAATGGGTACTTTCCCCATTCCACCGTCCGATGTTCCACGCTCATCTGTCGCTTCAATCAACATGATCTCCACTTCAATTCATGAAATTCCTGTGTCTTACGACCCCTAGATAGTACCTGACCCTGGAGTTCATCTTCATTATGGCGACGAAATGTCGTTAAGTCTGATTGAATCCTCCTATCAGTCCATTCAATCGGCAACCCCTTCTACCCCCTCTCTTGGTGAGTTGTCTCTTGATCCTTTTCGTGTCATTTTTCCCACAGACAAAATGATCATGTCTGTCATGGAAGACACCCCTTGGGACGATGGACATCATCGTTCCATCCTCTTTCTGGAGCAACATACCCTTGAGCACTACCAATGGATCTCAACCCCGTCGACTGTTGTCATCATCTCAACCGTTCCCGAGTCCGTACACGATGTGTTTTCTGAAGGGAACTTAAGCAATATCTCACCCACTATTCCCCTTGACATATTCGTCAAACCTGGGATTGTCGAAAATGTCCATATCGGAGCTTTGTGTTCTTCTGACGAAATCGTCACCTACACATCCCTTTTCAAAGAGTTTCATGACATCTTCGCCTGGAGATACGAAGAAATGTCGGGTATCGACCCTAAGATTGTGATACATGAGATAAAGACATACCTCGATGCTAAACCTGTCCGGCAATGCCTTCGTCCAGTTCACCCATGTAAAGCGGTTTCTATCAAACTCAAAGTCGAGAAAGTTCTTAAAGCTGGATTTATTTATTCGGTGGTTCTCACAGACTGGGTTTCCAATCTTGTCCCAATCGAAAAGAAACAAGGCACAATTCATGTATGTGTTTATTATAGGGATATCAACAAAGCTTGTCCCAAAGACAACTTTCCTACCCCTTTCATCGATCAAATTGTTGACGATTGCGCCAGAAGTGAAATATTCTCTCTGATGGATGGTTTCTCCGAGTATAATCAAATCAACATTATTCCCGAGAATCAACATAAGACCGCTTTTATTTGTCCTTGGGGTACTTTTGCCTATCGAAAACTCCCTTTCGGTCTCAAGAATGCTAGCACAAATTTTCAACGTGCTATGTCTTATTCTTTCCATGATATAAAGAACATCGTCCAACCATATCTAGATGATTTACCCGCTCACTCAATGCGTCGAGTCGATCATCCAACTCACCTCCGAGCCATTTTTGTCCGCTGTCGGTTCTACCGTATATGTTTGAATCCTCATAAGTGTGTTTTCTGCGTGGAATCCGACCGACTTCTAGGTTTTATCATTTCACATCAAGGGATCCAGGTGGATCCTTTAAAGGTTGAGGCAATCCTTAATCTCCCTCCTCCTTCTACACTTCACCAGTTACAAAGTTTGCAGGGGAAAGCAAACTTTCTTCATCGTTTTATCCCCAATTATGTCGAGATAACTCGTGGATTTACGCGGCTCTTAAATAGGGGTTCAGATTTCGTTTGGGATACCATCGCCAACAATGCTTTCGAGGCTTTGAAGTTGTCTCTAATGCGTTCCCCGCTTCTTTTCCCCCCCGATTACAGTCACGATTATTTCCTCTACCTTGTTGCCTCGGATTACACCATTGGTATGGTTCTCATCCAAGATGATGATGCTAACGACGAACATGTTATTTACTACTTGAGTTAAAGTCTAATGCCTACCGAACTCAAGTATTTACATGTCGAAAAAATGGCCTTGGTTGCCATCCAAGTTGTCCAATGCTTCCGACACTATATCCTCTCGTGCAAGACTACAGTGATTTCCAACTGCAACCCTATGCAACACATTCTCACACGTCAATTTCTAGGGGGGAAATACTCCAAATGGATTGTGATACTCCAGGAGTTTGACTTGGAATTTGAATGCGCCAATTCCAAGAAGTGATTAGTATTTACTGAGGTTATATGCGACTTTCCCTATTCTGAAACAGAAAATGTAGCAGTTGATTCATTACCCGATGAATATCTTTTCCTTATCAACACTGATGATATTTGGTATGGTGATATCATTATATATCTCTAAACCCAGACTTTCCAGCCAACTTTGTCTAGTGCTGACCGATGTCAAATATGCTATCGAGGACGTCAATATATTATCCTCGAGGATACTCTTTATCGTCGGGGGCTTGACTCTATTTTTCAATGCTGCCTCACATTTGACGAAGCCGAGAGAGCTCTAAATGACTGCCATTCTGGAGCATGTGGTGGTCATATGTCTAGGTATGCTACTGTCCAGAAGATCTTACGAGCAGGGTATTTTTTGCCTTCTTTATTTAACGACTACATAATTTCCATTCAAAAATGCCATGCTTGCTAGACCTATAATAACAAGATACGGTCACATCCCGCTCCTCTTCACCCTGTGGTCTCTGTTGGTCCCTTTGTGAAATGGGGCATCGATTTCATGACATGTCACCCTCACTCGGCCGGGGGGCATGGATAAATTATTGTAGCCGTTGATTACTTTACGAAATGGGCTGAGGTGATGCTGACATTTGACAACATGGGAAATACCACAGCATTATTAATTTTTAATCACATCATAGCTCGTTTTGGTGTTCCCCAAGCTATCATCACTGATCACGGTAGCCACTTTAGAAACTTCATGATGTCCGAACTTACTGAAAAGTTGGGTCTTCGCCATGATAACTCAACGCCCTATTACCCACAAGCCAATGGCTAGGTCAAAGCAATTAACAAAGTTCTCATAACTATGCTCCGACGAATGATAGAGATTCACAAAACAAGTTGGCACACAATGTTGTTTTCGGCATTATGGGCTTACCGGACATCCGTCAAGTCCGCTACTGGGTTTACACCTTTTTGGTTAGTCTATGGTTTGGAAGCCATTCTCCTTATTGAATGCGAGATACCCTCTTTAAAACTGGCTGTTGAACTCCTACCAAACACTTCTATCAAGGAAGAATGTCTATTATATCTTATGCGATTATACAAAACTCAACGCGATTCTACCCTAGTCATAGAAGCTCAGAAAAAATGTGTTAAGGCCCAATACGACAAACATGTCAAGCCTCATGTTTTCTCTGAAGGAGATCTCGTTCTCCTCTATGAACAAGATTGAGATATGCTAGGAGCTGGAAAATTTGAAGCCATGTGGCGAGGCCCTTATATCGTTTGACGAGTTTTGGAAAAAGGAGCTCATGAGTTAGTAGATTACGATGGTATCCCTTTGAGTGAACCTAGGAATGGGTTGTACTTGAAGAAGTACTATGCATAAAATCATCTGTGCATGAGTACTTGTATTTTTATTGTATCATACTTCTTGTGTGTTACTATAGCTTGTTTTTGTCGTTATCTGGCCTCTGCCCTTATGTGATGTTGTGTTTGATTTTCAGATGTTGGAGTCTTCGCTACCCTATATTGGCTTCGCTGATGGCACTAGCCATAGTACTCAGAACCTTGCTTCCGTTGCATGGGCAATTTACGCCCCTACAAACGAACTTGTCTCCTTACGAGGTGTGTGTCTCAGTCGTGCGACCAACAATATTGCAGAGTATAGCATCGTTATCAAATTGTTGATTGATGCTATCTCCCTCGGAATCTGTCGTTTGGTTGTGCAACTCGATTTGCAGCTTGTAGTACTACAGTTAAGTAATGTCTATGTTCGTGCTCTTTTCGTCAATGAGTGAGCAAAAAGCGAGCACTTACATGCCTACTTGGGCTCTGATAGGCATGACAGCTGCAATGCAAAAGGTTAGAAAGAATCTAGTCATGACAGCCGCAATGCAAAAGGTTAGAAAGAAAATAGTAAAGGTATGAACAAAATTAAACAAGAAATAAATAACAACATGAGCATAAAACAAAACTAAATACAAGTGACAATGGAACAATTTCACCAATAGATAGGCTGATCTCGATTAGTGAAATCCGTGAGGTACACAAAGGGGAAAGGGGACTTTGGTCCCTTCCTTCCAATGGAAGGCTCTTGAGGCCTCAAATAGATGCTTTCCTTACAAATGAAAGGTGAAAAATATGAGTGAAAGAACTCAACACTTCCACCTCTAGTGAGAGATAGAGAGCTTATGAAATGGTGTTGATAATGGCTATTGCTAAAGAGTGAGCCTCTAACAACTCAACAAAGATAACATTACATATGAATTCCCTTTGAAGAAATGATGATCATCCATGGCTTTATAGCCAAACTTTGAGCTATTATGCACCCCCTTGAATGTGAAGAGAGGCACATTAGGGCACATTTGTGTCTTTGACCTCCCCCACGCAGATTGAGCTCCTGATTGATGTCAAATCGACTTGGGAGCCGATCCATTAGTGGTTGGGAGGTCACTACCATAAATGCTACCGCTTAAGGTGGCGCTGGTTTGCACTCCCCACGTACCAAGATATGCGACCTATGTGTGAATATAATGCGCCGCGATTAGTTTAATATGCATGCTGCGCTTTTTAATCTTTTTTAGCCAACTTTGTATAGTTTGGCCCTTTTGATGTTCATGGAGTTAATCCTTGTGCCATGGATGATTGTTTTTCCTCAGGTTGATGATGTCAGAGCCTTTGCCGCCCGCATGATTTAAATTTCGATAATGCATCGCCAAGCATTTGCCGCTAACTGTTTCGTGCTCTTTCACAATGAGTGAGCAGCCAGCACTACATGCCCATTTCTGGCCTGGATAGGGTACGTATACCGCAATGCTGTTAGAAAGAAAATAGTAAAGCAAGGAACAAAAATTAAAACAAGAAATAAATAACAACATGAGCATAAAACAAAAAAACTAAATAATAAGTGACAATGGAACAAGTTCACCAATAGATAGGTTGATCTGATTAGTGAAATCCAGAGGTAACCACAAAGGGGAAGGGGACTTAACCTTCTTCTCCAATGGAAGGCTCTTGAGGCCCTCAAATAGATGCTTTTCTCTACAAATGAAAGGTGAAAATATGAGTGAAAGAATTCAACACTTCCCCCCTAGTGAGAGATAGAGAGCTTATGAAATGGTGTTGATAATGGCTATTGCTAAAGAGTGAGCCTCTCAATAACCTAACAAAGCATAACACTACAATGAATTCCCTTGAAGAAATGATGATCATCCATGGCTTTTATAGCCAAACTTTGAGCTATTATGCACCCCCTTTGAATGTAAAGAGAGGCACATTAGGGCAATATTTAGGTTCCTTGACCACCTCCCTACGCAGATTGAGCTCGATTTGATGTCAAATCGAATTTTGGGAGCCGATCCATTAGTGGTTGGGAGGTCGACCAGTTTAATAAATGCGCCAAGCTTAAGTGTGCTGGTTTTGTAATTCTTACAACAAGATAGCCTATGTGTGAATATAATGCGCCCATGCGCTAGTTTACTACATGCAGGCGCTTTTTTAATCTTTTTAGCCAACTTTGTATAGTTTTGGCCCTTTTGATGTGCTGCGGAGTTAATCCTTGTGCCATGGATGATTGTTTTTCTGTGTTGATGATGTTGAGTTCTTGTCGCCCTGTGCGGACGAAATTTCAGTGATAACAGTCTATACTATTCGAAGTCCTACTTTGTTACGGGTGTATTTGCGAATTCGCCTCTTGGAACGTTATTTTGATTATATTGAATATCAACATATTCCTAGATGTCTAAATAAATGAACTGATGCATTGGATAAATATGTATTAGACAAACATTTGGATCATTTATAAATCAATCACATCAATTTTCACAACACAAGATAAACTGGTAGAAGTCGTATGTATATATAACGATCAAAAGAGTTTTTTTACAAAAATTTATGTCTGAAGACCAAAATGTCAAAATCTGAAGCTTATAGATTCTACAAAGTGACGTCACGGATGATGTTCATGGTAACATACGACTTCCCGGGAAACCCTACGGAGCATTTGGCCTATGGACTTTGACACTCCTACTGTGTGACGCTGATAACATCGTGGAACCTCTCCAAGAGGCATGTCTAGAATATCTGTTGTCAAACCCTCTAGGTTTTGTTCCACTACTTGATAATCCTCAGCGTCCCATTGTGGCACTAGCACTACCTCTCCTCGCCGCTGAATGGGAGAAGTACCAGGAGGTCGGTATGGTCCCACATCTATGTCATAAAAAAATGAATTTTGTATTTAGTCTTTGTACGAACACATAAAAAACATTTGCATATAATAAAATTCACAAAAACATTTAAAAAGGAAAATATTGTGTACTTCTTACCAAGTTCCCCCCACTGAGCATCCTCCGACATGACTAAGTCTGGATCTCCTTGAAAATCCAACCTAGCATAAGCATAATCATCAACCATCAACATCTGTGGTCGAAGCCAGTCGAAGAAGGTATCATCATACTTGATAATTGGTCCAGCTACATGATGGGCCATGAGCTGACACCATCTCAGTATTCTTGGATCCCTGGGAGCCGGTAAATTCCACTCAACCTACAACCTCAGTAATAGAACCCTCTCGAGGAAGAAGGACACTAACAAAGACCCATACCCGAATTTCTTCAGGTTGCCTCATCTGCATTTGGTCAACTGCCTTTTCATGCTACAAAGCACTGCATCTGCCCAGTTAAAAAACCGAGGTTCAATACACTCTATAGCATATTGAAAGTAACTCTAGAGCACCATGTGAGGAGCGGAGCTCCCGACCATACATGCAATGGTGAAAAAAATGGTGTGGAGGGTCAAATATCGCACTCCCCAAATAGCTACCTTCCCTTTCTTCCTCTCTGCCTCAGGAACACAATGTAAGCGACAGTACTCACTCATGGGTAGCCCACCACCTCTGCTACCAGTCAGGATCACGTGGTACCCATGCCATGAAAGTCCAGTCAAGAAGTAAAAGTCCTCAATATCTAAGGACAATGTGTAGACCCTTACATGGAATACCTGCTGATCGAGATCCCACATGTGCACAAGGTACTCTAATAACCTGACTTCGACCCTCATGCCCGGGATATGAAAGTACTTCAGAAGACCAAAGTTTCTCAAAGCGACAATAGTGGGTGGATGATTTCCGGCAATTGAATTATCTTCTTAATTCTCCCTTTTGCGCCATTCAAGAACCATTTTGATGGCCAAATACCTGCATAAGAAGCACAAAAAGAAGATTAATAACTCTACTCACAAATTGGTTTTCTTTCATTGAGAAAAACTATAAAAAAAAATTATGCTTTGCAGTTCTTGTAGGTGCCCTTTAGGCACAGTGCGAGAACCTCGCAGGCTACTGTGGGCTCACCTGTGAGAGTGACCCATTCTCCCAGGTCCTGTGTAGCCCACCTGCGAGAATGGCTGAGCGCAAGAATGACTCACAAAACAAACTCAAAAAATGTGTTTTAACCAATGAAAATGAAAATTTAAACCATGAAGGAGTAGAGGACAAAGATCCTACCTCACTGTCGCTGACGGCTCATCGAATGGATGCTCGTAACTCCCGCAATCTGACGCCGAATTTCGAGGGTAAAAGAGGGGTTTTGGGGCTCAAATAGTGGAAAAGTGAAAATTATATGGTAAAAAGACTTTTACTTCTTTATATTTACTTTTACCATGTTATTGAATTTTTATAATTATTTATTGATTAAAACCTAATCCCTAATGTCCTTTTGAGTGTAACTTTTGTAGAAGTAATGACTTCGATGTTCATATACATGGATGCAGACATATTTTTTCTTTTTCATTGCATGTTTTGATTGTTTTTCATGGTTTTTTGCACAAAACCTCGAGCTTGGTCTTTGTCCATTCTCACGCTCAAAAATACATGAGAACAAGATCGAGCATACTTTTATCACTTTTTCGGGCTCAACAAGGTTATACGAAAAAGGAACCCCCTTGGAGTCCTTTTTAATCTCTTTTCAGACTCTCTAAACATGAAAAGATAGCCGAGCGACCTTGTTTTTTTCATGCTCGATAAAGTATTTGAAGAAAGCGTCTGGTGGGCAATAATTTATCTCTTTTTCGGTCTCATCAGACTATTTTACGAAAAAAGAACTGAGAGAGTTCTCTTTTAAGTGTTTTTCCATACTCTATAATCATGAAAAACCTTCAAGTTTTCTATATCTGGACTCGTTAAACAAACAATGACAGACCCGTAATGGGACCGAACCACTCCTTCCTAGGGTTCATTAAACATACTCCAAAGGACTTATCCAAAGGATAATCTTATATCAACAATTATATGTTATCCTCCTCAAGCTTGCGTAAAAATAAAGAGGTACTCGCCAGAAATGGTGGGGGGGAATTTGGGAAAGGGATATGTTTTCATCTTCATATTGATTGGCAACAAGTGTCGCTCTTGAATATGACACCCCCTATTCATTATATTTGAAGCCGGTTTGGGAAATCCATTTGCCTCTCATTCAATTTTCTACAAGGTCATACCATGTGTTGTCTTTGAGTCAATACTGCCAAATCATTGGTCATGTCATTCATATGTTCAAGAGAAGTTCATCCGAAACCTCTATTGAGTCAGCCATCTATAGTTGTCCATTCTCTCCTTGTTGACCTTCCCTGTGTCCAGTTCAATTTACATCATACTCTGCTTCACCTTCAAAATCTATTACTCATTTCGTGTCATTGATGGGGGATACATCAAGGCCCTCATGTGATGATTTTTGTTCCATCGACTTTAGCTCAGTATCCAGAAACAAGACTTAGAAATTCTTTGGTACCTTGGAACTTGCATGCCTCAATGGCAAGTTTCCTCGCTTTCGACAGTGGGTTTACATCATTGACCCCTGATCAAAAGATTCTGTCGAATGTTCGACTTCAACTCATTCATTCACACTCGATGGATTGTACTGAAGTACCTTGGGAGTCATTGACATCAATGGTGATTTCCCTCACACTTGTTAATGGTTTCATCAATGATCGGTAATCAAGTGTTTTCTTCCATGTTCGACTTCAACACATGTAATCACATGATTAGATTCATACTTTTGGGCGACGAGATTGAAGAAACTGGATATTATCTCTTTGTCCAGGTTGTGATGGAGTATGTATAATTTGCGACACATAGATCCACTTTGTATGTTTCGTGGCTATGTCGTCTTAATTTGAATTTTCTCGCATAGATCCATAGTGTATTCCTGGTGGCTATGTTATATTTTGATGGCATGGTTCCATAGTGTATGATTGGTGGCCATGACCTATGTCTACAATGTCATCCATCTATGATTTGAGTATGGGAATGCCTACCTTAAAATTAATATATATGATATTCTGCAGATGCTTTGTTGTTCGCAGGTTTCTGATTAGGTACGCTCCTGGATTCCAACACACACATGCAGCTTACAAAGTCTTTCGGATGTCACTAATTCTGGCCTCATACTTTGGGGGGCATTCTGTTACCCATGATTTTGGTCATCATGATGGTGTATTGATGATGGTGTACTCATGCTCCTCATAAGAACTTTCTCCTGAGAAAATTGACATTCATCTCTTCCCATAAAACATACTTTTGAAGAGAGTCGCAGGTTGCTAATATACCAGGGTGCGAGAATGACCCATTCTCGCAGGCTGCCTTAAGCTAGGGTGTGAACTTCTCGCACTTTGCTACATAGCTAGGGTGCTAACTTGCTCTAAAGCTTGGAAAAAGATGAATTCTCGATGGTTCTAGAAGGGAATCTTCTAGAAGAATGGGTTGGAATTCTAATGGTTATCCTTGTACTGGATTCCCTGATATTGTGGGATCATTCTTATCCAAGTAACCATCTCATTCTCTCCTATATATTGATGGAATTCTCATGGAAAAGGTTAAGCAAGATTCACTGGAGAATTGGTGAAATAATTGTGTGAAGGACTTAGCTTGAACAGGAGCTTGGAGACTCTAGCAAGTCTATCAAGAGGATTCGATCTTCTTCATACAAGGATTGAGCAAGTGTGTGTGTTGGAGCCAAGAGCCACCAAAAGGGAGATTGTGACATCAAGGAAATTAGGTTGTAATCTTCTACTTTCGATTAATATGATACAGTGGCATGTCCCTTTCCCATAAAGTCATTCTCACTTTATTGTGTAATTCCTTGATCATACACATAAGTTGACAATTGAATATATTTTTCTATCTTCACATTGATTGGTTTTTTTTTTCTTGGTATTGACCTCACTAGAGAACTGGAGCAAAGCAGGAGCAACAGAGACCCTAGGAAGTGATACTAAGGTATGTTACTTGTTCCTTCCTACTAGCTAATTCAATGGTCAAAACTTAGGGAAAGAGTCATGTCCTGTCCTATTTTGTTCTAAATCCAGGTGGATCTAGGGATATTTGTTAGTGTCTGCACCTACCGATTAGTCCGATAACACCTCTCACTACTCTCCTCAAAAAGAACTCTTTCACTTGGACTCCAGCCGTTGTTTAATATTTTCAAACCTTGAAGATGGCCATGTGCACCACTTCAGTTCTGGCCCTTCCTAATTTCAAAAAGACCTTTGTGTTGGAATTTGATGCCTCAGGGAAAGGAATCGGTGTTTTCCTTATGAAAGAGTGTCAACCTTTGGCCTTCACCAACAAGAAACTATGTAAAAGGAATCTGGGCAAACCCATCTATGAAAAGGAAATGTTGGCTATTTTGCATGTCGTTGATCTATGGTGCCCTTATCTCTTGGGGCAATATTTCCAAATTAAGATAGACCATCAAAGCCTCAAGTACTTTCTAGAACAACCCATTTCCTCCCTGGACTAACAAAAATGGGTGACTAAGTTCTTTGGATATGATTATGATATCATTTACAAGAAAGGCAAAGACAATGTGGTAGTGGATGCATTGTCCTAAAAATATGAAGAAGAAGGATCCCTTTTTTCTCTTTCCTTCATTGTACCAGATTAGCTCCAAGCTGTTATCCAGGAATGGCTACAAGATCCCAAAAGTTTGCATTTGATCTAGCAATTGCATACCAATGCTCCAACTCCCCTAGGGTACTCTTGGCTCCAGGATGAGCTTCGATACAAAGGTCGTTTGTATTTAAGTAAACAATCAAAGCTTAAATCCAAGGTACTTTCTGAGCTTCATGCTACACCCATAGCAGAGCACTCTGGGTTCACCAAAACCTATGACAGGGTTAAACGTTCTTTTTTTGGGGATGGTATGAAATAGGACATCCGTAATTTTGTCGCTGAATGTGATGTGTGTCAACGCAACAAGGGAGAAATAGTCAAATATCCCGGCACACTACAACCTCTTTTGATTCCACTTGCTATTTGGAAGGATATCTCTATGGACTTAATTACTAGCTTACCAAAATCGGGAAATAAATCAGTCATAATGGTGGTTGTGGATCGCCTTTCCAAGTATGCTCATTTCTATTCTCTTCAACACCCATTTACTACATCCACGGTGGCTCAAATTTTCATGGACTAGGTCTTCAAGCTTCATGGCATGCCACACTTTATTGTTTCTGATCGTGACCCAACTTTCACAAGCAATTTTTGGCAAGAACTGTTCAAGCTATAGGGCACCCAATTGCATCTCAGCACATCTTATGATCCCCAGACTAATGGTCAAACAAAAGTTGTCAACAAATGTTTGGAAACATATCTGAGGTGTTTTGCCTCTGAAAAGAAAAATCAGTGGGCTCAATGGTTACCCCTATTTGAATGGTGGTACAACACTTCCTACCATACAACTACATGCATGACTCCTTTTGAAGCGGTATATGGATAGAAGCCACCTTCAGTTCTCTCATACTTATTGGGTACCTCGAAGGTCCAGACGGTTGACCAAACACTTACAATTTGAGAGGATATTCTCTATACCCTCAAAGAGAACTTGGCCATGGCATAGAATCCAATGAAGCAACAAGCAGATCAAGGTCACTCTGAACGTCAATTTGCAGAAGGGGATCAGGTGTTTCTATGACTGCAACCATACAAGCAAACATCCCTCAAGGTCGAGCATTGTCAGAAGCTAGCACCTAAATTTTATGGTCCTTATACAGTTCTCAAGCGTGTGGGACAAGTCGCCTATCAGTTAACTCTACCCATTCATTCGAAGCTACATCTTGTTTTTCATGTTTCATGCTTAAAGAAGGTGATTGGAACTAGGTGCCAAATTCAAACCAGCCTTCCCGAGTTAGTTGAAGAAGGATCCATTTGGCTACAGCCAAAAGTAGTTTTGGACCAGCGTGAGCATCACCTGCATCAGAGAACCATCCAGGAAGTGCTAGTCCAATGGAAAGATACAACTCTAGCAGATGTCACTTGGGAACCAACTACCATTCTGCAGCAATTTCCACGTCCCAAGCCTTGAGGACAAGGCTATTTTTAAGGGGGCAGACATGTTAGGGTCCTAACCCACACATAGGTAGAGCAACGTATTTGGATGTAATAAACGTCAATATTAATAAGGCATTTCAATAAAATAGAATAAGTTAGAAGACCTAATAGAATCTTCCACTTCTAGAAGGATCTTCCTCTAGATGCTTCTCTTGATAGACATATTTAGTATAAATAAGGGTCGAGGGTATGAAAACCCTAGCTTGGAGATTATTGTAATAGAGCGTTGCTCGACTGGAGGTTGCCCCCTCGAAGAGGCCCAT
>SNQJ01S0191961.1:0-17922 GCA_010110895.2 Picea sitchensis
CATAATGAAAGAAAAGTTTTATCATATAAATCCAGATCACTTGCGAGCAAGTGTCCTCAAAGAATAAGTTAGGTAAGTGCGCCAGAGCGGGATGTTACAACATGGGTAGGTTATGTGTGCGTAGCTAGCGAACACATATCTTATGCATGTACTAACGATAAGAATCATTGCCTCTAGTGCATAATTCCTATATGATCACCAAGACATGTAGGACAACAGATCAAGTAATGCATCATTTAATAATTTTAACAAACTAAATTACACCAATTCATCAATAACTCATTGTCACACTTAAAATATCAATAGGAAATCAAAGAGGGTTTTAAACATGGTAGGAACAAAGTGAGTAAACAATAGTGGCATCTCTAATCCCCAATCAGTATTCTCATCTAACATCGAAGCATCCTTCCTTCCTAACCTACTTCCATCTTCCATCCTATCCTTTCCTCTGTTGGAATAAGCTGGAGCGTCAACTATATTGACCTAACTCCATATAGAACCCATAAGCGGAAGTGTCATACATCTTGACCAAGCTTCCCCAACAAGCAACTAGCACTCATCATCACACGTCTAGGGGAGCGTGACTTCACACAGCCCTCCCACGACTATAGGTTTCGGAGGATAAACGGTGGGAAATACCTCCACCCCTCCTCATAGAACTAGGGTCAACACCCTATATCGATCCATACTGTGCAACTACTTTTCTTAGAGTCACGTCATCAAACATCCACTCTGGGTAAGTTGTGCATCCTGTCAAAACCACACTTACCATAGATCATAGTAATATTTTGAATCATAAATCAAAGAGTAAGTACAACTTATAGCATACACTATCTTCATGATGTCTACGACATCCCAGTTACCTCAATACTATAGTCATTTGGCTATCACATAGCTCATCATCTTGTAGGTTAGTTCACCAATAACACATATTGATGCAGATACATCATAAATTTCTA
The DNA here is from genome assembly GCA_010110895.2 of Picea sitchensis. Lineage (NCBI taxonomy): Eukaryota > Viridiplantae > Streptophyta > Pinopsida > Pinales > Pinaceae > Picea > Picea sitchensis. The sequence goes on from SNQJ01S0191961.1 coordinate 960, forward strand.
TAAGAATCCATATTTGCATCGACGCTCAATTAAGAAATGTATTCCTATTTACATCATGCATTGCATCTATTATACATTCACAACATAACTAGAATTGGTATACATGTACCGAACTTACCCATTTAATTTTCATGTTCAAATAATCAAATAACTATCTTTGTCATGAGAATATATCATGTAGCATACAAATAGGTCTAGAGGTACACATCTCAATGTCTAACCAAGTCTAACTGACTCCAAATAATACTAAATTTTGAATTATTAATATTAGTAAACAACAATGTTTTAACTACCTAAGGTCAAAATATGGGGCATTACATACACCCACCCTTCANTATTGGTCTTATTGGAAAATGACTTGATTAAAACATGTCGAGGCTATTAATATATTGATTCCAACTATGCCTATTTAGTAGGCACCTTACTATGTCATGACTCTATTTTATTACCATTGGTAATTAAATTAATGAAACGACATTCTTCTCTTGTATATTTATTCTTCCTAAGTTGTATATTAAAGTATAGTCTTCTAGTTTGATAGCCAATTAGAATCTTATATCATTATTGGTTCTGATTAGCAAACAATAATGTTCTAACTACCCAAGGTCAAAATATGGGGCATTAAGAACCATGAAATTGCCATGATTTAGATGACTTTTTTTCATGTTATCCACCCCGAATTCGCCACCAATTGTGGGCTGTGTTTGCGGTTGAAAGGCCTCGAGTTTGCCTCAATTTTTGACTTCCCCTTTAACCTGTAAATGACAATAATGGATAAAATGATGTATTGGGTCCATTAATCGCCTTGTTATTGCTAGATTCATTGTTATGTGTTAGTCATATCAAACTTAACAATTGCTACTGCAAGGTTAATGGTCGATTGTTTCCTTTTCTGTTAATTGCCATGTATGCTATATTACTTTCCTTATTAATAGTCAGAACAACTGCTACAACAATGTTAATGGTCATCAGATTCATTCTTATTGATTAAATGCCACATCTAGTTAAATGGTTAACAGTTAGGTAAATCGCTTTGTAATTGTGTTATTAATTGTTATGTTAACAATCATGTGAATTGCCTTGTTACCGATATATCAATTGCATGTTAACTAACATGTTAAATGCCTTGTTATTTCTATATATTACTTGTTATGACAACAATCATGTAAACTATCTTGCTATTAAGCAATTCATTAATTGTTATGTTATTCATTGTGTTAATTGCCTTGTTAACTGCTATATTAATTTCTACATAATTGTTATGTTATTTGCCTTAATAAAATGCTACAACGATGTTAATAGTAAGCAGTTTCTTTCTCAATGATAGTAGATAGCTAGAATTGCTGTTCGGTCAAGATAACTAGACTACATGTTGAGATTTAACTCTTCATAAACGTTATAATGATAGCACTCTACCTTAAGATTGTTAATGTTGTTACTTAAGTTAATGACTAGTTGTAACCTAGATGTGTCCTATCTAGAATTGAAACTTGTGTTAAAATAGATTGTAATCATTGACTATTTTAAAATGGAAGAATGATTGGGTCGTTGACGATGTCGGGTATTGGATGGTGTCATCCCTTATCTTCGTCCTCTAGTGTGGCACTTCATCAACCTGTTGTTGGGGTATGGGTGTGGTTTCTTCTCTGTATTCGGCTCCTAGCATGTCGAATTTATTTAGATCCCTTGGTCTAGATAGGATGTCTTGTGCCAAGGTTATTGACACATCTATCACCTGGGAATGACATGCTTCCTGATGAGGGGATCATGGCGCACCCTGGGGGGATAGTGGTGAACGAGATCTTGGTTAGAGTAGGTTCCTTGGTGTGAGTGTTTTTGAGCATGTGAGGTGATTTTGGTGCAAGGGTCGAATGCCTTCATGCGTTAGATCTGTGCGCCTTGAGGTTCTAGTCTTTGTTCGTCTAGGCCATGATGTCAGGACGGGGATGTTGTCCCTTAGCTTGTAGGTGTGGTCGTGTTGAGTCGAGAGGGTAGTCATACTCCTTGTTATTCTGAGCATGTTTGCCCGGTTTCCCTTGTGCTTGTGCGAGGTGTCGCAGTTTCCTATTACCTGAGTTGCGTGCTTCTGTTCGTTGTCTGGTGTATGGTCAAAATTTTGTTGTCGTTTCCTTCGTGCCCTTAATTCTTCAAAATAAAAATAAAAATTGGCTTCGCTTGTGACCGCATCAATGTGGTTGTTACATTATACCTATCTGGTAGTAATAATTGATTCACAAACTCTATGACCACGTGCTCCTTTTTCCACCATCGTTCTCTCCCAATCGCCAATTTTCAAGCTTTAGGAATGAATTGTTTTGTTACCAACATCAACAATTTACCGATCACCACTTCGAAGCCATCAAAGTTCTGTACGAACATCATTGACACATGTTCGTCATGCTCCTGGAAGTTGGTAAAGAATTCAAACCAGCCAACATCCTTGAATCTTTGTGCCATCTGCGGATATGCTTCAAGTAGTTCAGCGCCCTCAGGTTCCAACCTAACAATTTTCCCACTTTTCTTAGGCACCATGTCCATGATACAGTGTTGGAACTCGACATTGTTGGAAATTGAACTTAAAACCTGCAATTGTTAGTACATAACGATTTCTTTTAAAGGATATCTGCGCACATAATCCGACAGAATTATATTAACAGATTACAGTGTTATATAATGATGTTGGAAATTGAACTGATTTGATACGGGTCCTTGAAGGTACAAAGTGATCTGATTCATGCAACGATTTGAACTTCATAATCGATTCAAGTGATATCATGGAGCACATGCAAGTCTTTTGTCCACAATTTATGTGATCATGACAAGATCTCGATGGATGACGCATGTCACAGGATGATTACTTTAGTGTTGTAGGAATAACGTTATTCCAGTAGCATTATTTGATGACTTGGCAATAATTTGAATTTTCAAAATTCAAATAAGCAAACGATGTGACAAATCTCGTTAAACCATGTCTTAGACCTTGAAACTTAAGAAAATTATTAAAAAATGCTAAGATGAAAAGCATAACAAACTCAAAACAAAGATTAAAGTCTAATGAAATCAAACAATGAGGTATAAGTAGGGAGGGCTTAGGATTAGGGATTCTCACTAAATCAAGAACAAAATTAGAGACTAACAAAAGGAATAATTATGCTTCCTCTTCCTAGATCATGAACACATGCACTATCTCATTTTCTTTTGTTCCCAACTTTATGGGCTAAGTGACTTGTGATGTGCCTGATTTGGACTGTTCTGGTCTATTTCTTGGAAAACCCTATTAGTATGAACAAAAGGCCAAGTATGATGCATTGAAAAATACCTATATATTACATAAAAATAACATCAAGTATCTTATTCATAGCACACTAAAGCTACCACATCTAGTTTTTCCTAAAGTTAGAAAACATTCTTCAACTTTTATCTGAAAACCCTATCTACAAAATCATTATATTCCATATTTGTAGTTTGAGGTCCAATCAATAGTTTTAGAGGAATATTGTACACCTATTCCTTCAATATTTTATTTTCTTTCTCATCAACCTTAATTACCTTGAGGCACTACATTACGAGGACAACCTAATTTTTTTTAGTGTTTCTCTTCTATTACTAAGATCTCTTCTCTTTTGGAGTTCAAATTTGGTGGTCGTTTCTCACTTGTTCATAACCTAGTTTGACATTTCTCATCCCCTTAGGCTTCCCTTTGGGTTCGGAATTATTTCTATCATGATTTTATGAATCAATTGAGAACATGCAATGTTGTCAACACATATCATGAATAAAATTGGACACAAATATCCTAACCTGTCATCCTACATATATTGTTCCATATTTTCATATTTCGCTCATTGCATATCAAGTTTTTGACATGAAGACTTACCAAAATTGTTTTTTTTTTGTTTGTTAATTGGTTTGGACCTTCTTGGCATTGGGATTAATATTTGGCTTGAGAAAATGAGACTCATGGGCATCTAAGCCGTCAAAATCACCCGGGGATCACACTCGGCCTGAGCCACACCAACCCTTAACATGGTTGGATTTTTTGTCCCCACAAGTTTCGAACCGGTGACTTTTCAACATGGAGTGGCTTAACAACACACTCCGTCACTGACTGTCCTACACCTCGGGGACTAACTTACCAAAATTGTTAGGGATCGACCACTTCCTTTATTTTTGTTAATCAAGGTCAACTATCACATCAAGCTTGTTAGATTTATTAGCACTAAATGCAACAAAAATTTCCATCTCTCCCAAAATCATTGGAGGCTAATGCTTTTTTGGGGGGGAGGAATGATAGGGACTCTTAGTTCACATTTTATTTGTTTTGTGTGCACATAGGAGATAATATTTTGTTTTGGTGATGCCTCTCGGTTTCTTATTCTTGTGTCTAGTTGAGATCTTATCTCCAACTAGATATATTATTTGTTATTTTTTAAGATCTTGTTGAGATATTTTATTCATTGATGTTGAGTTAGTTTTTTTAATGTAAAACCATTTAAGTCTTTTCTTCTTGATGAGAATAAATTAGAGATATTTATTCATATAACTTTGTGTATAACTATGGAAATGACTGGTTTATTCCACATTATTTACCTCCATTTGCTAGAATATATTTTATTACATATACATATAAGTAAATTTATGTAATGATATGCCCTATTCTATTTTAAGTCTTATGAGCTCTATTTTGATGATTTTTGGAAGTAATATTGGATGAGGAAATGCAACAATTCTTGAGATATTATCTTGTTTTCAATAATTTACTACTATCCTCTCATATGGCACCTCTACATATATAACTTGTAGATTGATCATGAGGCCAAACAAGTGATCCAAATTTAGGAGCGGAACGAACTGATTAACATACTGAATATAATAAACACGGAGATATGAAGAACAAAACATATATCGAGTGAACACTATCTTCTATTGAATTAATGAAATAGGCTGAAACTGTAAAACTGAAGAACTGAAAAACTTGCTCGAATGGTGATATTTATCTCTTAGAAGATATGTTGTTGCTACGTGCATCTATCTAAGAAGAATGATTACAATGAGGCTCCAAAGGTCTTTTTGATATTACTCATGAATTCCAAAACCCTAGAAATCCAAAAACCTAACCTTAGGAGATGAAACACCAAACTTTATGAGGGCCCATATGGATAAGTTGGTACATTAACTTTTTGGGGTCGTAAATTTTGCATATGACCTCCATTTTAGGCACGTGATAGCTCATTGGAAAGGTATTTTAGCGAACTACATATTACTCCCTCAAACTTTGACTCTATCTATAGTTTGACAATGGCGAGCCAAAAAGACATTGTTTAGGGCCCCAAAATGGCCCTGGAAGTACAACAAGATGTGCTAACATGAAAACATACAAAGTAAGTAAGTTGGATTAGGTGGGAGGCCACCAATATCCACCTAGAAGATGTGTAGGGCTTCAGAAAGCCCTGAAAGTGTAGAACTCGCAATTACAAAGAATTACAAAAGAACATGTTGAACTAAAAAATGTCAAGAGGATCTAGTTGGAATAGGTGGGTGGCCACCAATATCCACCTGGATCAACAAGAGACCACAAAAATGGGAATAGTGATGTATGGAGAGGTGGTTAAAGAAAGATAATTATATTATTTAATGCAAAATTTAGGAATTTGCATGGTTATCCTAGACTGGTCATTATGTTTAGGTGATAATCCTAATTTTGTAACGACCCCACTGTTACAACAAAAAAAGAGACATATGACAGGTAATTTTTTTTTTTTATTTCTTTTGCGTTAGGAATTATCCATTAAAATTAATAACATCAGTGACACATCATCCAATATATTAACAAAACAATATTAACACATTATCAATCATTCACGACATAAAGCCGACACATCATTTCCATGAATAACAACACACATATTGATGCATTAACACAAATAAATAGTGGCCCATAATCATTTCATTCATACAAATAAATAAAGACGTATAAACAGTACAAAACATAAGGCGTTCAAATCCTCTCATTAGGATAATCATCAGAACACCATGATAACATGAGATAAAATAACACTAACTTAAGGATCATAAAGATAATCATAATAATGACATAAGATACTACCCACCCAACCTACTCTGGAAGGTTAGGACCTTCAGGACACATAAGCAACGCTCAATCCTAGGTTCCAATTGATTTTAACCATTTAATGTCTCAGGGATGGTGACTATTATGAGGAACAAGGAGGTGTCTACATCCCACTAACACAATCAATCCAAAATAACTATGCTAAATCAACAACATCACGATAAACAAATTCATCAATCCATCAGTCTTGAACATCAATTATTCAAGCGTAAGGGTCATCATCAACTTTTCAAAATACATCACATCTAATTGATGGCGCACAAGTATTAGAACTAATCGCATAACCCATCCTAACCACATTAAATCCAAGGCACAAGAGCAAGTATCTGTTATATTCAATTTCATTTCATGCAAGAAGTCTAATTACTTAGTGAGTCATACATTAAATTAAGGCGCAAGAGTATAACAATTCTAAATCAAGAACACACCCATATCATGATTAACGCAAGAGTAATCGTTAAATTATACAAGGCGCAAAGGTAATCACCAAATCTATCTACAAGGCACAAGAAATATAAAAACAAACAATCATAAACAACTTTAATTTCAATATGTACATGGGAACTAATTACCAAATTTAAGCTTAATCACATCGATCCATTCCAAGATACAACATATTATTTATCACCATCAATCCTCAACTAATAGGAGGTGCATGGGAAGGAGGGTATCACATATAAAGTAATGAATCAAGCACATGATTGTAGTCTAATCTCGAGTAGCTTAAACATTCAATTCAATTTAGAATATATTCTATGAGGGTGTAAGGAGAAGCTGATCTATAATTTCATTAAGAGATCCCAAGATAGTCAATGCATTAAATCTAGCACCTCTCTTCATTATGCATCCATTAAAGGAAACTAATGAAAATCATACACAATAACCATCATTTAAATCTTATTAAAAATTGAAGAAGATCGTTTATAAACTAATGGAAATCATACATAAATAACCATTTATTTAAATCATTTAAGAAATGATCAAGATCAGTTATAAACTAAAGAAAATCGTACCTGAATAACCCTCATTTAAGTCATTTAAAATCGATGAAGATCATTTACAACTATTAAAAATCATACAAAGATAACCATTATTTAAAATCATAAAAAACTATTAAAAATCATACAAAGATAACCATTATTTAAAATCATAGACGTTGATGATGATCATTTATAAAAAGGGTTGACTCGATACTTCATTTACTAAATGCAATAATAGGAGGTTCTAAAGTCCAACTAACATGTCAAAAGGGAGATGACTATAAAATCAAGTAAGGAAAAGAGGTGTTATCATCGTAATAATATTATCCCATAAAATAAATATATTTGGTCATTATCATTATAATATTATTGAACAATAATTATTACCAAGGCCACACCATGACTATTATAATTACATGGAATGGGGACTTACCATTAATCAAATAATTACGCTACTTGAATAAGAATTTAATACAATGGTTACATTGAATAACAAATGAATTGCATAATTACATTGAATGAGAATTTATTACAATTTACATCGAATAGGAATTTATTAATAGGATTAACCATCGTCCAAGCAAGTGGACCATTAATTCTGGAAAAATAATAATGCCATGGACAAAGAGGATTCTTCAACGCTGAGTAAACCCTGACTCACTATCTACAGGGAAAACGCAGAGGATACTGGAAATTGAGTGCGTGGAGATTCTCAAGCCAAAACGCACAGTTATTGCCCCTAAATCATAGAGGATACTGGAAATTAAGGCATGGAGACTCTCATCCAAAAACGTACAGGTATAGCCCCTAAATCGTAGAGGATACTGGCAATGAAAGCGTGGAGAATATTAGCCAAAAACACGCAGGTATAGCCCCTAAATCACAAAGGATACTGGGAATGAATGCGTGGAAACTCTCCAGCCAAAAACACACAGGTAAAGCCCCTAAATCACAGAGGATACAGAAGGGATGAAACACAGCAAAAACGAATTAAGAGGCTGGGCGAGGGTTCAGTCACAACAAGCTACACCTGGGGTACCTGAAAACGTGGCATCGACTCTCCTCGAGACTCATAACCAAGGAAAAAAGAGCAAGCAATATCAATAAAAACCAACCAAGTGATAGCCAACCGATGGGAGCGCTATGGGAAAGGGGTCAGCCCTTGAGCAAAAAACCAAATGCGCCGATCACAAGGAAATTCACATGGACGTCAAAGGGTAAGCGCAGAGAGAATTACCTATTGCTGAGGTTAAAATTCAAGATAATTTCCAGTTATGTTGAGGTGGACGCTAAGGGAAATCAGTTTTTCGGGGTTAATAAGAAACGCAAGAGAAGGGATAAGTCTCTGTAGATAAAAGCGCACAAATGGGGCATGTTTCTTGCGCTCACACTGGTCTTGGTGTTGAATGAAAGCGTTGGGTGGAGGCACCCACGCCTGGCCATTTATAAAGAAAGCGCAGAGAAATAAGGGGGTATTTTTGTTGTACAAGGAAGTGTATTCGCTGAGAAAACACAAACGCAATTCCTAGATAAAATAAAACATTTTAGACAACTGGCAGTGACACCCCAAAATATTTGGATGGAAGCACGAATTTTTTTTGTGTAAAAACACTAAGGTGTAGAGATAAAAACGAGATTTAAAAGCTAAGCACACAAGAGGGCACACAGCCATGCCCCTTTGATCAACACAGAGAATTTGAAAATGAAAAGGTCGAAGAACCAATCTTTTAATTAAGAGAAGGGGTTTGTTGGGGAGAGAACAAACATTTAACCAAGGATTACAGTCTTTACTCTAAGAGTAGGGGTTGCGGAAGGGAGACAACGATTGAAAATTCTAAAAATCAAGGACAAAAATCCATCTAAATTTATTCCAAGCTAAACACATCAAGAAAACTTTCCCAACTAATATCATAAATCCATTACAAATTACATCAACATATTAATCCATATACAAAATTGTTTAACCAATTTACAACTGCAATTTTTAAACATGTGTATTGTAACCAACTGATGGACTTGTTAATGTTCTTCGGCTGCGGTCGATCCTCCTTGCTCCCAATTTCTAATCATCAATACCTGACTGATACCTCATATACAACACTAGGGTTACTCTTCTCCCCCCTTATCCCCCTGAGGCACAAATGGGCCACACACAACACAACCAAAAACTCTATCTGCCAGCTCACCCCACAAGGTCAAGCTACCAATCTCTTTTCAAACTGGGTATCCCAACTCCTACAAGAAAAATCAGTTAAGCAATTCTAGTAACATAAATTTATGCATACCAGTCGTGATCCATTCCCCTTCTCTGTCATTAATTTTATAGAGTTATTCTTAGTGACCACTTGCCAATTGCACGTTAAATTCATTTTATTAAAAAATAATTAGGAAATACTCTCCCATGTACACTTATCACCCAAACCCTTAGTTTCACCAGAAATTCATTTATGTAATTTAATTAAATGTCATTTTCCCTCAACCATCCTAAAAGCGCTCCTAAAAAATTTATGTGCTATCCCTTTATTCCCTCTAATTCCTTTTAATGATTGACGCCTTTCTAAAACTTAGTTGTATTTTATTTCAGAAAGTTATTTAGTTAGACTGGACTAGATTCATTTCTATGTTTCCACATTCCTTTTTACATTCATTTCTCTTCTTGTCTAAGTTCCAATTTAGCATGTCTTGCACATAATCAGTAATTAAATATTTAGATAAATATTTCTCTTTTAAATTCTTAACTTGATTTTTCTTCATCCCCCTTTTATTAATTTATTATTTAGTTTTTTTTGTCTTCTTACCCTATTTAGACTTAGTATTAATTTTTAAATGGGATTAGAATTCTTAAGGGGATTTTACAATTACAAAAATTCTCATCTAATAATTGTTTTAAGTCCGAACACATAAAAAAAAAAAATTCTAGGCACCTAGGTTCATTGACTCACCTTTATTAAAATCATGATGTGCCCTTTAAGATGCACTACGTGCTCCAAGGGTGCCACTCACCTTTATTCATTTTTTATTTATGCAACATGCCCTTCCAGACACACTACGTGCTCCAAGGGTGCCCCTCGCCTTGATTCATGTTTTATTTATGCAACGTGTCCTTCCAAATGCAGTACGTTCTTTAAGGGTGTCACTCGCCTTTGATTGATTTTGGTAGTTGTCCAACCCTTGGAGTCAATACTCCATCAAGTGACCTTGTGAGGTAATAAGGGCCTCTAAGGAATAAGGACCATGCCTTATTGCGCACCCCTTAGAATCTTCGTGAGCTACTATCTCAGTCTTCTCTCACGACATCATGGATCTCTCGAACTAGGTAATCGTTAACCTACAATTCGATCCATGACGAGAGTAATAGTAGGTTGTGGTAGGGCTTCTGCCACACTGCTCCCTCAATTTTTGGTTGTTGTGCATAACCCATTTACTCCTAATGTGAGTCTTATTAGAAAGCAATCCTCCGCTTGCATCAATAAAAAAAACATGTCAACGATCCATAAACAACATCATAATATATGCAATCATATGTCACATATGCATAAACACAAATACCCAAACCATATACAGTCCACTCCTTGACTCGATCCAGAGTCTAAGGAGGTCAACCCATGCCATCAACATCCTCAATATGTCAAGTGTCCTGCACACTCAGGAGAAACTTGTCAACAACACCTGTCTACACATAGATATAAAAAAATCATAACATCAGAATCCACAACCTCATCATCATAATCAATAAGTGAAACAGACAATCATATAATGAACTAGATCACTTGCATGAAAGTGTCCTCAAAGAATAAGTCAAATCATGTGCACGCAAGAGTGGGATGTTACATACACCCCGTCTTGTTTTAAACTTTGTCAAGTGCAGTAAATAAAGTATCTAACAAGATCTGAATGTCTAGATATCAAACAAAAATGGAAAATGTTGGCGGATATCATATGCGTCCTCACAGGTATCCGAGTGTGGACTATAATTGTCCCGCTGGACCTTGACCTGATCAACTGTTCCACACTGTAGTTGTCGAATGCGATGGTCCAAAATGCTGATTGACTTCACCGTGAGTGCACCCTCGTGCGACACTTACAAGGAACTCATACCAATCACATATGCAAGATCACTAACATAATGTCTCAAACCCGATACATGAAAAACATCATGCATACACCTCAAAAAATCAGGCAAGGTGAGTCAATAAGCCACGGTCCCCTTCCTTTCCAAAACTTCAAAAAGTCCCACAAACCTAGGAGAGAGTTTAGCACCCTTTCAAAACTTGATCGAAATCTTGTGCAGTTTCACCCGCAAGAAGACTCGATCACCAACTTCATAACTATGGTCAACACAATGCGCATCGACATAACTCTTCTACCGATCTTGCGCTTCCTTGATCCTTTGCATTTTTTCTTCCATTTCTTGGATCGCTTCTTTTCCTACCAAGACCCTATCCTCAAGTCAATCCCAGCTCAAAGGTGTCTAACACAGTCTCCCGTAAAGAAACTCAAATAGCGTTATATTAATGGTGCTTTGATAGCTGTTGTTTTATGCAAACTCTACTAGTGGTATGAAATCCTCCCAACGCTTATGTTAGTCCATCACATGCATACGCAACATATCTTGCAAGATTTGGTTTGTTCTTTCTGTCTTCCCATCTATCTTCGGGTGATATTGAGTACTAAAGTTAAGTTGGGCTCCCAAGGCCTCTTTGAAACTCGTCCAAAATCATCCTATAAACACCGATCCTCGAAAGGATATGATCCTCTTAGGCACACCATGAATTATCACTATCTCCCTGATAAAAAATCTAGCTATGTCCGGCTCCTGATACATCGTACACATAGGGATAAAATGTGCACTCTTCGTCAGAGTGTGAACTACCACGAAAATTGATTCGTGCCTCCATGTTGTCAACGACAATCCAACAATGAAGTCCATCAAAATGACCTCCCATTTTGATTCTGGAATAGCATGTGGTTGTAGTAATCCTTCCAGATGTCTAAGTTCATCCTTCACTTGCTGACATTATAGACATATTTCCACGTAGTTGAATATGTCTGCCTTCATACCTTTCCAGAAGAATAAGGGTTTAAGTTATGCCCTCATCTTCGTGACTCCTAGGTGATCCATGTACACTTATCTTTGAGCTTCGTTTAAGATCAAACTTCTCAAATCATCATTGGGAGGTACATAAATCCGGTTAATATATCTCATTAATCCATCATTTTCCATAGTAAATCCCTCAAATTTGGGTACCAACATGGTCTCTTGTCCGATAAATTCATTAACCTCCTTATACCAGTGATTGTCACGCTAGATAGTTAGAATATTTTCACGAAGATTTGTACAAATAGGTATCACTGAAAATATGCGTGGTCTCTGACTCAATGCATCTACCACTCTATTCATTGTTCATTTTATGTAGGTAATCTCAAAATCATACTCGCTAAGCAGATCCGATGAACTCATTTTCCGTGCATTCAAGTCACTTTGCGTAAAAATGTGCTATAAACCAGAGTGGTCCATTTTTAGTTCGAATTTTTGTCCAATCAGGTAGTGTCTCCACACTCTCAGGGCATACACAATGGCCAATAACTCCAAATCATGCATCACATAGTTCTCTTCATGCTTTCTTAACTTCCTTGAGATGTAAGCAATCACTCGATGGTCTTGCATAAAGACTCAGCCTAAACCTTCCTTGGATGTGTCTGTTCATACCAAGAAGTTCTCATCCATTTCAAGGAATTTTAGTATCGATGTTGTCCTAAAAACCTCCTTGAGCCTTTGAAATGGTTTCGCGCATTTCTCGGTCCATACAAAATTCTTTTTCTTCTTCTAAAATTTCGTAATTGGATTTGCTATCTTCGAAAAACCTTCGATGAACCATCGATAATATTTCTCTTCATGCTTTCAACTTCTCCAGATGTAAGCGATCACTCGATGGTCTTGCATAAAGACTCAACCTAAACCTTCCTTGATGTCTGTTCATACCAATAAGTTCTCATCCATTTCAAGGAATTTTAGTATCGACAAGGTTCCTAAAACTCCTTGAGCCTTTGAAATGGTTTCACAGATTTCTCTGGGTCCATAAAATTTTCTTCTAAAATTTCAGATTGGATTTGCTATCTTCTAAACTCGATGAACCATCATACATATTGATAAACCATGAAGTTGCATACTTCGGGTACACTGTTCATTCCATTCCATAATATCTTCTACTGATCCATAGCAATACCTTCACGGAGATGAGATGCCCCAAATAATGAATCCTATTGATAAAAGAGCATTTGGATAGCTCCCATATAATTTGTTCTCTCTGTGAAGTACTATAGTACCAAGTGAAAATATTTTACATGTTCTTCCACTGGGTCTCGAGAATATATCAGAAATATCATCACGAATACTTGAACAAACTTGTCCAAATATTCACTCGAACACCCCATTCATCAAGCTCATGAATACCCCTAGGAATTTTTCTATCCCAAATGGTAAAAAGGTAAACTCATAGTGTCCAAAGCTCATATTGAATGTGGTCTAGGGAATGTCTTCCTCCTTGATCCAGAATTGGTGATACCCTAATCTCAAGTCAATCTTCAAAACACCACTGCAGGCTTTCATTTGACCAAAAAAATTGTTTATTATTCACAACAGATACTCGTTCTTGATCATTTCCTTGTTAAATTGACTATAGTCAATGCAGAGTCTCCACGACCCATCCTTATTCCGAATGAAAATAACAGGTGCACCCCAAGGCGACACACTTGGATGTATAAGACCTAGGTCCAACAACGCTTTCAATTGCATTTTCAACTCCCGTAACACATGGGTCGATATCCGATAAGATTTCTATCAATTTAGTTCCAGGTTTTAGGTTGATGGTAAATTTATATTCCCTCTCAGGCGACAAACCTGATATCTCCTTTGGGAATACGTCAGCAAAATCTCGTACTACCAGAAGGTTTTCTACTCCTTATTCCACATCCTTTTTGTTCAATGCAAGGATTGCATATAGCTTTCATCCCTTGCGCATGCTCTTCCGTAGTTGTAGGTAAGAGATGAACCTTAGGGAAACTCCCTGGTTCCTTCCTACAATCACTCGTCTCTGTCCCTCGTCATCGGTCAAACTCAACCATTTTGTTTTGCAGTTGAGTATCGCATCATGTGATTCCAACTAGTCCATACCGATCATGACGTCATAAGATCCTAATATTTTGACATACAGTTTGGCCTTCATGATGAAATCTCCCAAGTTAAGGCTACATTATGTAACCTTTCCTCCAACCTTGTGCTTGGCTCCCGAATCCATTTCCACATAGCTAAGCTCGTCTTGTTTGACTTCCTTTACCTTAATTCTTTTTAGTGTTGCACCAGAAATAAATCTCTCTGTAGCACCTGGATATATCAAAATACTAAAGGTTTGGTCAATGATGGTACGTGACATATCGAGCGTAATAGAATGGTGCTCAACCTGATGGTTATTCCCTGCTACATGAATCCAGTGGGCCTTGACAAAATCTCCTATTGTAATGTGTTTGGTTTACCCAACTTCTCTAGCCCTCTCAATTGGGTATTCACACTGGTAATGTGGCTCTCCACATGTCCAACATCTAGTCTTCAGTCTAGTACTCCTGGTCCCTGAAGTAGAAGTTGATGGCCCATAAGCCCTGAACCCTGGTTTGTTATGTTGAACAGGCCTAAACTACTGTTGTTGTGGTCGATGTTGATTCTGGAAATCTGGTACTCTGTAGGGAGTCCACTGTTGAGGCATCGGTTGTCATGGTGTCGTGAACATGGATCCTCTCAGAGCGCCTCAATACCCTGATGTATGTCTAGCTAGTGTCTGATGCTGTTGCACACCAGATGTCGCATGTACCGTTGGTCTCGTAGGAGTCCTACTTTGACCCCCACTTATGAGCTCTTCCTCAGCTATGAGGGCCTTTTGGACATCATCATTCGACATCTAAGGAATTAAGATCCTCACCTTCACATGAATGTTGACATTAAGTCCGAAAAAAAAAATTGAGCTTGAACTTCTCAGTTTTTAGATGTGTAGAGTACCTAAGAAACTCCATGAAATGGGCCTTATACTCGGGCACCGTGCGACCGCCATGACACAAGGAATTGAACTCATTGAGCTGACGCTCAATGAATTCCTCATACATATACCTCTCTCGGAACCACTCCTCGAGCAGTTCCCATGACACGTCTTCAACGACCATGTTCAATTGGGGTAGGAGAAACTTCCACCAAAGAAGAGCACTCCCCTTCATCTGAAAGACCTCCATGTGGACCTTCATGTTTGAGGTGTAGTCGCAAAGAGAAAATCACATCGCCATGTTCTCCAACCATGCCAAAGCGGATATGTCATCTGTGTCACCCAAGAACTCGGGAAACTTGACATTCTCAAGTTTTCGGTGAATTCTACTAGTACTAGTTGGGGTGCACAGTGGATCCTCAGGGGGTACCGGTGCCTTGGCCTCATCTCTATCTAGATGGATAATCAAGGCATTTAACATCCTATGAAAGGACCTCATCAACCCAACCACATCCCCCACAATAATCTGTTCATGTCCAATGACTTGTTCTTCTCCTTGGGGGTTAGACCCCTCTGGTGTGGATGATAATGGAGGCATCACACCTCCTCCTCTAGCACCACATCGTCTGCCTCCACAGTGTCCTCTAACCATGATTACTTGCACAGATACAATTCAAATTAATAAGTGATAAATCATTAATCAAGGGTTTATACAGTGGAAGTCATAATGATACCAAGTCGCGGGGTTGAACTCTCTCTGATACCATATGTAATGGCCCCTCCATTTACGACAACAAAAGTGACATACGACAAGTAATTTTTTTTTCATTAGGAATTATCCATTACAATTAATAACGACATCATTGCCACATCATCCAATATATTAGCGAAACAATATTAACACATTATCATTCATTCACGACATAAATCCGGCACATCATTTCCATGAATAATGATACACATATCGATGCATTAACACAAATAAATAGTGGCCCATAATCATTGCATTCATACAAATAAATAAAGACGCATAAACAATACGAATAATAAGTCACTCAACTCCTCTCATCGGGATAATCATCAGATAACACCATGATAACATGAGATAACATAACGTTAATTTAAGGATCATAAAGATAATCATAATAATGACATAAGATACTACCCATCCAACCTACCCTACAAGTTTAGAACCTCCAAGACACATAAGAAACGCTCAAACCTAGGTTCCAATTGATTTTGACCAATTAAGGTCTCAAGGATGGTGATTGTTCTGAGAAACAAGAAGGTTTCTACATCCCACTAACACAATCAATCCAAACTAACTATGCTAAATAAACAAAATTACGATAATCAAATTCATCAATCCATGAATCCTAAACATCAATTATTCAAGCGTAAGGGTCATCATTAACTTATCAACATACATCACATCTAATTCATGGCGTGCAAGTATTATAACTAATCACATAACCCATTCTACCCACATTAAATCTAAGGCACAAGAGCAAGTATCCATTATATTCAATTTCATTTCACGCAAGAAGTCTAATTACTTAATCATTCATACATTAAATTAAGGCACAAGAGTATAACAATTCTAAATCAAGCACGCATCCATATCATGATTAACGCAAAATTAATCATTAACTTATACAAGGCACAAATGTAATCACCAAATCTATCTACAAGGCACAAGAAATCTAAAAACAACTCATTATAATCACATCAAATTCATGGCGCAAGACAATTAAAATTTATAAATTAGTCTTATGATAACATCATTCTACGGGTGCAAGTATAAACAACTTTAATTTCAAGATGCA
>SNQJ01S0191962.1:0-17921 GCA_010110895.2 Picea sitchensis
AAATGGAAGCGCGGTAAGAAAGTGCTGAAATCGTACTGCAATTGCTGCCTTTTGAAAATAGACCATCCTCACGCCAAAGGCTGCAAATTGCATCTCACAAGTGGGAAGGTCATCCGATGTTCATGAAAATAAATAAATTCATGTCCTCTGATGTAATAAAAAAAGTCATGAATAGCATCGATGGAACTGTGATGAATCCGGTTATCGCCATTGTTTTACTAGAAATTGTGTGAGAAACGTGATGGACTTTTGTTGTTCAGAAGAAAGCGTGTAAGTCGTGTGTGTGAGACAGTGATTATTTATAAATTGTATGCATTCTCCTCCTCCTTGAGTGATCTTTTACAGTCCAAAACCAGGTTGGAATTGGACGTAGAACCACCTCTCCAACATAGTATAGTTGCTGGCATTAGATGCTATTTGGGAGGTGCAAATTCCATCCAAAGGAATAGAGGAAATGCAGTTGTCCTAATTAAATATATATTTAAATATAAATTTATGTGTGTGCATTATTAATGTAGGTTCTATTCATAGGTTCTATTCATACTTGTTCTTCATTCTTGGTAGGTTCTATAACTATTAACTTTTTAATTATGGTATATGTTTTCTTAGTTCTAACATGTACCATGTAAATTTAAAGTATTTTTTCTAACCTTTGATCATTTTAAAATTAAAAATTAAATAGATGTATGTTAATAATAAAATAAAGTAGATAAAAGTTTGTGTTCAATATGGAACAAGAAATTCTCACTTAAAAGGGTTGGGGTTGGGGTTGGAGGTATAGTTTTTTAAGTAAGAAGAAACATCCCTTCTCACATTCATTTTCATAAAAACATCTTCTCAATGAGTTCATTTGGGTGGACATTTCATATATTAATGTTAAGAAGATGTATCTAGCAATTTGTTATTTTGCACCTATTAATTCTACCTTTTATACAAAAAACAATTTATATAAAAATTGTCCCTATAAAAGCTTAGAACAAGATATTTACACTTTTAGAAATGAACGATTACAACCGTAATCCTCTATGACTAGACCAGGATCTTATTTTAGCTAATATATACAAGAGAAATTCTGAAGACTTACCGAGAATTTGTATGATATTGAGCCATTGAAGCTTTGCAATTCTCAAGATCTAATCATTTGCAATGGGGTTAGGTAGCAATGTCGTGAATTATGTGATTTCATATATTTTGTTTACAACTAAATAGTAAATTTTTACCTTTTAAACTACCATGAACTCTACTCCGTGATCCTGACTCTAATCATAGACCTTTGATCATATATGATGCAGAGATATATATGTTGGAACACACAAATAGTTAGAGAACGCACCCTGCTACAAAATACACAACGGAAAAGAAAAACATAAATATTTTTTCCAAATAATAAAGAAATCCACTAGAAACTAAAACACCAGAAAACCCATGAATTTCAATACCATTTGTTTATTAATTCAATGCAAAGAATAGATTTTTTATATTACATCGAACCTGGGTTAAAAGACAGTCATGAATTGTTGTTTGTGTGGCTAAAAACGACTACGAAATCGTCCAGAGGGTAATGGTCTGCGTGTATGGGTTGAAATTATATTTCACCCTTCCTGCATGCTCACCCAACCTAGAATATTTCTCTCCAGTCCGCCTTCTATGATTTCCTTACTTCGTGGTTTAACCAACCCCTTCAAAATCGCGCTCCATTTATTTTTAAAACTCCTCCTCGGATCTGAAACGATTTTTCTTCCCTCCAAGAATGAACTATTACCCAAACCGTCTTTTTGTCTTTCAGACCACTTCAACTTCCTTTCGGCCTCAGGTCACGCTTTGTCCTTTAGCCGCAAGTTATTTTACCTAACGGTAGTTGCGACTCGTCATGAATGCATACCAACGTGGAAAAATCAAATGTGTGTGGCCACAGTGTTGCAAATGAAGAAATATCATGACACTTGTAAAATTTCACTATACACGGGAGTTTCAGTATGAGTTTCAACATGACACTTGTAAAATTTCTCTATACGTGGCAGTTTCAGCACGAGTTTTAGCATGTGTTTCAACATGAGTTTCAACATGAGACTTGTAACATTTCACTATATGTGGTAGTTTCAGCACGAGTTTTAGCATGAGTTTCAGCATAACAAGAGTAGTTGCATGAGTAATCAGTAGTTCGAATTTACAACAAACCGACTAAATAAAATGGACCACTAACATCCTTATTCGACTGATTTCTTATTCGCAGAATGGAAATATTTTTGGGTGATGCAGATTGCTTGAGCCCAAGGATGCTCCTACATCAATAGACCTTTAAACCTAAATCTAAACTTTGTCCTAAACAAAAACCCCCTCAAAGATAACTCTGATAACCAAAGACACTTGCTTTTTGACAAAAATAAGTTGATCTCTTCTTAAAGGACTTACACACTAAATTAAATCTTCTATCATATAAGAACAATATTGAAGACATCTATCATAATTTTACAACAACCTTCTCTACCTCCATAAAATAATTCTCTATCAAGTGTTGTGTAAAAAGAAGAATAAAATTTCAAACCCTTGGTATGATAACTAGTGTAAGATTATTAGAGAATGCATTAGGGATGTCTTTAATGAGTCCTTGAAATATGATAATATTAATAGACACAAAACCCTATTTAAAAGGGAAAAAATGAACTACATAAATAAAAAAACAAGAGAGATTTTTGCACCTATATAAGCTAGATCCAAAGAAATTTTGGAGGTAAATTTTAACTTGTAAAACTAAAGAAAATGACATGATTCCCGATAGAGTGGAATTCCTACCTTAAAAATATTTACGAATCCTGTGATGTCTTGGACAACATTCCAAAAATTTCTACAAAAGATGAAGTTTTTTTATATAAGACATAAAAATTGGGGTTAAGAAACTTGCAAATAGGAAAACTAAGGAAATCAAAGGCTACCAAGCATAACTATTAAAAATTGAAGGGCCTATTTTGATCCCTCACATACACAAGCTCTTCAATTTAGCAGTGAAGCAAGACTTTCCTAAATCCTCGACTCAAAGCCTCATTGTATATATTTTTAAAAGTGGGGATAAAAGAAATCCATCTAATTATAGGACCATTATGATCGGCCTCATTTTAACCAAGCTATATGGAAGTATAATTTTTGGAAAAGAAAATAAGCATATGGCTAGAAAGCCATGGAAAAAGAGCTCAAGGCCAGGTCAGTTTTAGAGGTTATCATTCAACCGTTGACCACTTTTTCACACTTAGGATCATTGTAGAGGAGTGCCACAACAATAAAACCAATCTCTTTTGGTGTTTCATTTAGTTTAGGAAATATTTTTACGTTGTGCCTAGGACCAACCTTTAGAATAGGTTAGAAGAGCTAAAAGCTCCCTCCGGGATAAGAGTTGTTGTAGTAAGGTTGTATGAGAATGTTATTTCCAAGTTTATGAGCATTGAGGGTTGGTCAGAAGAAATCAACTGCAATATAGGAGTCAATCAATGTTGTCCCTTTATCCCATACCCTTTTTGGAATTTACATTGACAAGTTGGAAGCTTGTCTAGAAGCTACAAGTTGGGTTGGATCAGCTCCTACTAGTATAGTCATCATCCTTCTTTTCTATGCCAATGATATTTTTCTTATGGAAAGGAATCCCTATGACCTCAGTAAGCATCTTAACATCCTCAAGGAATTTTGCCCTAGTACAAGAATGACTGTGAACATTGACAAAATGAAGGTTATGATAATTAAATCCAACAAGATCATCTATGATACTTTCGTATATAACAACAATACCTTAGAGGAAGTGTCTTCTTACAATTATCTTGGAATTCATATTCATCACAATCTCAATTGGAACTACAACATTGAGAAAAGGATAAATAGAGGGTGGAAATATTATTATGGGATTGTAAATAATTGCAAATTAGCATACCTTAGGCTATGGGATAGTAAATTTCTCACCTTTGAGACTCTTGTCACTCATATTATGTTATATGGATGTGATTTTGGGGGATGAAGTATCTCTTGAGAATCCTGGAGAAAGATAGAACAAATCAAAAAGAATTTTATAACTTGTAATGTCAAAATTAAAGACAATATACCATATCTTATCCCCCTCATAGAAGCGATCATTTCCCCCATTGAGAGAATAGTTATGATTAGGTACTTAATGTACAAGAACAAGGTCAACAACATGGATAACAAGAGGATCCTCAAAATTTCTTCAGACTCTAGCTAAAATCACCAATGGCTCAAGTCAGGATGGCATAATGATGTCAAGTCTTGGCCAAATCATTGGGAATAAAAAGAAGAAGGCATTCTACAAAATACCCATGATATTAAAAATATTGTTCAAGCTAAATTTAAGGAGAAACTATGGTGCAATAAAGAATTAGAGGAGAAAAGAAAATTAGGATAATATGAGGTGTTTAACCCTAATATGACTTGCTTTAAAAAGAGAATCAATATTGCTAAAATTAGAACTAATTCTCATGAGCTACATAGTGACAATGCGAGTTGAACAATCCACAAAACACCATGGAATGAAATAATATGTCACCTTTGTGACACCAAGAAGGTTGAAGATGAAAATAATTTTCTCTTGAATACCCAAATTAGATCTCAATTTCAAATCAATTTCAAAATGTATGCCATGATATAGACCTTCCTAAACTTCTAAGTCATCAAAACTATGGTGATTTTGGAACGCTTCTCCTATTTCTTTTTTAGCATAGAAATAATATTATAACTTCTCCCAGGTTTTGACAGTCGCGGTGAGCTAGGGTTTGACAATCGAGGCCAAAACACAAAGCAATATGAGCACCAAAAGGGGGGGCAAGGGGACCCCCTAATGCAAATAGGTAGTGGTGGATAGAGGGAATGGGTCAAGAGGTGGAGCTTTCAAGGCACCAGCGGTAGGAACCTTGGGATCAGACCCAGGGAAGCATCACGAAAGTAGCAAGGACAAAAAGGAGACCACGGATGAAGATGCAAAGGAAACTTAGAATGAGGTGCATGAGACAGAAGGGTGCAACCCATGCAAGCCCAAAACAACAATGATACCCAAGGTGATACTGGAGCATCCACAAACACAACTCTACAGGGACCAGATGAAGAAACATGCGCTCATATGCAAGTTCATGGGGTTATGTCCCACCGAAAGAACACTGCACAACTGGATCAAATATCACTGAAATCCAAGTGGAGAAGTGGAGCTCCACCTCGGCTCGAAAGGTTTCTTCACAACAGTCTTCATGAACCTGGAGGACAGGGATAGAGTCTTCTAGGGAGGGACATACTTCCGCGCCTCAACTGGACTATACATGCAACCCTGGAAAGAAAATTTCTCCCCTGAAAAATAAACGTTCAAAAAGGTATCGTTCTGGTTGAGATCCTATTCCTTACCCTTATACTACTGGTTTCCCTCCACCTTTGAATCAATATGAAATAAACTGGGGAAATATGTGAAGACATCAGAAGCCACCCTAAAAGGAAGATACACATTGTACATAAGAATCTACATAGAGATGGACGTTTATGGAGCACTCCCAGAAGCCATAAGTCTGGAATTCAGGGACGAGGAATGGATCCAAAACATAGATTACGAACAGATCCCATTTAGATGCAGAAGATGCCATGAGCATGGCCACTTGATCAGAGAATTCCCTCTTAATAAAAAGAAGGAAGCAACAAACCCCAAAACACAGCAAGATGAGGAAGGGTTTATAACACCAAACCCCAGGAACAAAGAAAATAAAAAGAAAAATAAAACCTCGGCATGAAATAACCAAGGGACCCGGAGTAAAATGGAAGGAAGGGACCAAACAAATAAAGAGACAACAGAAGAAAGTGACACGGAAAAAGTCCAAGAAGTCAGATACCAAGCAACCAAAGAGCCTACCCACCGGCCAAGCAACACAACAACGCAAGGGAGTTGCGCAACCCTGATGGACAGAGAAACAAAAGATGACAAAACTACCATGCAAGATGCAGAGGGAGATGCGGAGATGACCCCGACCAAAGTCGATACAGAAGACCCTGATCTTAGGGACCTGGTGGAAAGGGAAGGGATAGACCTTCCGAACATATTGGAGCAATGGAAAAGGCAAGGAGTTGACAATGTACCAACATAGCAACTTGACCGCATCCAATACATGTTCCTCCTATGGGAGGAAGCCAAAGCTAGAGGAAAAAAACACACACGGGGAGATAGGACACCTAGGAGTCAAAGTCGAAGAGGGACAGTCACAGATATCACCCAAGCAGACGAGGAGGAAAAAAGGTAGAAAATCAAACAATGTAGCACTACAGGAGTTGGGAGCGCTACTGATAAATTTGGGTAAGATCAAGAAAATCTTTCCCCATTCCCCCCCACATGTTTAAATGAAGGTTATAACTTGGAATATAAGAGGCCTAAATATCCCAAGAAAGCAAAGAATCCTTAGGACTAAACTGAAGCAGGAACAACCGGATCTTTGTTTCATTCAAGAAACGAAATGCACTACAGACAAAATGGAGGCAATCAGTAAACAAAACTAGCGCAAGTACAAGATGGTAGCCATCGAATACCACCAAAGGTCAGGTAGTATTCTCACTTTGTTGAACCCACAAATTCTAAATCTAATAGCAGCCAAAGCAACCAGATACACCCTAACGGTATGCATGCAAATCATTGGAAACACAGAGGAGATTCTCTGCACTAATGTGTATGGACCCCAAGGTCCAGAGGAAAAGAGAGGAATGATATGAGACCTAGAATATATAAAATCATGATCCACCAACCTCCACTGTATCCTGGCAGGGGACTTCAACATAATCACCTCACTTGCGGAGAAGAAAGGTGGTACAAGAATATTGGATCGAGATGCAGAGGATTTTTCAAATTTTATAGATAGAACAGAGATGGTAGACCTCCAAACCAAGAATGGTCAGCTCACCTAGAACAATAAATGGATGAACCAGTTTCAGTTAGATACTAGACTCGATAGATTCCTTATATCGGAGTCAATCATTATGCAGGGGCTAACCTTAGATTGCAACATCCTTCCCTGGGGAGGATCTGATCACTAGCTAGTGCAACTGGAAGAAGGCTTCCAAACACCACCAAATAACAGACCCTTAAGATTCGAGAAATCTTGAATTGATCACCCTACTTTCAAGGAAAGGATCAAATAGTGGTGGCGGGAGGAGCAACCGGAGCAAGGAACAAGGATGTTCAAACTTCATAAGAAACTTAAGTACATCAAAAATAAGCTCAAAGAGTGGAATAGGGATACTTTCGCGAATATAAAAAAAGAGAAAAATGGCATAGCAGCAAAAATAATAAAACTCTAAGAAACTTGCATACTGGAAGGTTATACAGAGGACCGGAAAAAGGAAGAGCTCCAAATGACCCAACAGTGGGAGGCGCGATGGCAACAGGAAGAAACACTCTGGAGTCAAAAGTCCCACATCCGATGGTTAAAGGAGGGAGAACGGAACACCAAGTTCTTCCATAGAACAACCATGGCCAGAAGAGCCCACAACAAAATCCTAAAGATCAAGGACTAGGATGGAATCAAGCGCGAGTCACATCAGGATATTGAAATCGCTATGGTCAACCACTTCCACAGGATAGCCCAAGAACCTCACCAAGACAGATCAGAGGCCATTCAAAGGAAAACTCATCATATTCCACGCCTGGTCACAGAGGAACAACAAATCTTCCTGAAAAAATCTATTACCACGAAAGAAGTTGACCAGGATCTACAGGAAATGCCCAATGGAAAGGCACTAGGTCCAAATGGCTTCACAATGGAGTTCTTCAAAGCCTGCTGGGAAATCGTCAAACATGATGTTTATAAGGTAGTAGAAGACTCTAGAAGGTTCGCCTCTATCCTTAAAGAAATAAACTCCACAATGATCACACTAATCCCCAAAGAAAATGAATACAAAATCCTTGACCAGTATATACCTATAGCGCTATGAAATGTGGTCTACAAGATAATCTCCAAAGTAATAGCAAATAGACTGAAACCCCTCCTACCTTCACTGATCTCGCAAGAACAGGAAATATTTGTGGAAGGAATACAAATAATGGACAATATCATCCAGGCCAATGAGATCATTCACACCTTGAAGCTTCAGAAGAGGGGGGGGGATGATAATCCAGCTAGACCTAGCAAAATCTTATGATAAAATTAGCTAGCACTATTCCACGCCTGGTCACAGAGGAACAACAAATCTTCCCTCCAAAAAATCTATTACCACGGAAGAAGTTGACCAGGCTCTACAGGAAATGCCCAATGGAAAGGCACTAGGTCCAAATGGCTTCCCTTACAATGGAGTTCTTCAAAGCCCTACTGGGAAATCGCCAAACATGATGTTTATAAGGTAGTAGAAGACTCTAGAAGGTTATCCTCCATCCTAAAAGCGCTAAACGCTACAATGATCACACTAATCCCCAAAGAAAATCAATACAAAATCCTTGACCAGTATATACCTATAGCGCTATGAAATGTGGTCTACAAGATAATCTCCAAAGTAATAGCAAATAGACCGAAACCCCTCCTACCATCACTGATCTCGCAAGAACAGGAAATATTTGTGGGAAGGAATACAAATAATGACAATACCATCCAGCTAATGAGATCATTCACACCTTGAAGCTTCAGAAGAGGAGGGGAATGATAATACAACGGCACCTAGCAAAAGCTTATGATAAAATTAGCTAGCACTATATGGTCAAGACCTTAGAAGACTTTGGTTTCACCCAACACTGGACCAACTGGATTGTCAGCCTAGTATCCAAAACAAGCTACTCACTACTAATCAATGGAGCCCTTTCCAAACCTTTCTGGCCCACAAAAGGTATCAGACAAGGAGACCCGTTTTCCCCCTTCCTGTTAATTCTAATGATGGAAGGCCTCAGCCAGAGCATAAAGAGTGCAACTGCAATTGGGCAAATAATAGGGCTCAAACCCTTCAAAAAAATCCCTACTTCATCTCACCAAAAGTTTACAGATTATACTTTACTCCACGACATACCCACGGTCAAGGAAGCCAAAGCCTACAAACGAATCCTAGAAGATTTTGGGGAAGCCTCATGCGATGAGATCAACCACTCCAAGTCGAGGATATTTTTCTTCAATACCAATCCAGCTATCCAAAGGAATCTGACCAACATTCTAGGCTTTGAATGGAAAACACTCCCATCCAAGTACTTGGGGGTTTCATTGACAGAAAAAGTGTACAAAATGCCAACCTGGGAAGGAGTAATAAACAGGTTACAGGAGCGAGTAAAAAACTGGATGTACAAATCCCTCAACCTAGCAAGCAAAATGATCCTAACCAAGTATGTTTCACAAGCAATCCCAACCTTCATGATGTCAGTATTTCGTACTCCACAGGGGATCCTACAAAAAATAAGAGCCATCTAGAGGGACTTCCTGTGGCAAAGTGTGGAAATGAAGAAACAATGGGCCTTGGTGGCCTGGGACAAAGTCTGCAAGCCAAAAAGAAAAGGAGGCTTGGGGCTACAAGATCCACAAATGACCAATAATGCTTATGGGGCAAAACTATGGTGGCATTGGGTCAAAGAAAATACAACACCTTGGGTAAACCTATGGAAGGCAAAATACACCCTGGACATTCGAGACCAGGACATAATCTGCTTTGGAGGAACCAGGGAAGGTTCATCCATTTGGAACCTAGCCTGGTGCAACAAAGCCTGGATTCAGACACACAGCTTCTGGGAAATCAGGAATGACAGAACAACCAGATTCTAGGAGGATGCATGGAAACAGGAACCAAGGATGGAGAACCTGGACAAAGGGATAATCCAACAGGCCCTCATCACGCAAGATAAAATCAACATCTATCAATACTGGAAACAGGAAACAGACCGCAACAAATGGAGAATCTGGGACAAGATTGTCCCACAAAACAACAATATATCTTCTACAACTATAAAAAAGGTGGAGGACGAACTGGGAAGATGGAAAATAACAGTCACAGAAGGAGAGGAACAGTTGAGGTGGGGACAAAAGGACAGAGGGGATTTCAACCTGAAGGAAGTCTGACACTATATGGAGGACCTAGATCAAGAAGACCCAGCGCAACACTAGGATAAGCTTTGGAACAACCCCCAATGGCCAAAGATTAAAATATTCCAATGGCTAATAATACACAACCGCATCCTAACTTGGGATAACCTAAGGAAAAGAGGATTCACCAGTCCTTCAAGATGTCATTTGTGTCAAACCTGGGAGAAAACAACAAACCATCTCCTTGATGAATGCGCCTACATTGCAGAACTGTGGGACTGGGTGGCAAGTATCTTCCACTAGTCTGACAGGATTCGAGGTAACATTGTTGCAACCATCAATCACTGGAAAGATAACTACAACGAACAAGAAGAGGTGAATCTATGTTGGATCCTCACCCCAGGAATGATCATATGGTTGATATGGAAGGAAAGGAACCGACACATTTTCAGAAACCAAAGCTAGCCATAAGGGAAGATCAAGTAAACACTAATCTCCATGACACGAGAGATGGTGATGAGCCACAACTGCCAGGTAGGCAGATCGCAACCCATTGATCAGGAATCCCGAGTCCTAGAGGTGTTCACCTGAATGGTGGGCACAACCCCAATCAACACAGACAATCATCGCAACTCCAAGTATGTGAGCACAACTGGAAACCGCCACCTTCAAGCTCCCTCAAGTTGAACTTCGATGGGGCGGAAAAAGGCAACCCAGGGAGAATAGGTGTGGGAGGAGTAATCAGGGACAATAAAGGAAACATCATACGGCTATATGTTGGAAGTCTGGGCAATTCAACCAACAATGTTGTAGAATTTGGAGCCTTGGAGACTGGCATGGAGATTCTAAGATGGGAGGGGATGACAAATGCCATAGTGGAAGGATATTTTGCGTTGGTTATCAACACAGTAAGGAAACTCCAAAATGGTACCAGAACGGGAAAAATACAGAGGCACTAGCGATTGGCCCACCTACTACAAAAAATCCATGGGCACTTGCGGACAGGGATCACTGTGGAGTTGTGTTGGGTTCGGAGGTCAGCAAATGGACTGGCGGATAGAATAACGAACAAGGGGGTCGATAATGAAGGTACAGAGGCGGACACAAGCTGGAGAAACATCCTGCAAGGTCAATTCTGAACAGACTGCGCCCAACTTGCGACAAAATACTGGGACAACATTAGTAGTATAGAAGATTACGACAAGAATGGAGGTGCAGCAGGCACTGAAGGGAACGTAGGCTCCAGGCCGAATCCAATTTCCCACCAATCAAAAAAGGCTATAAATGAAGACACATATCACACGTTAGGTGAAATCAAGGCACCACGGTTGCGTCAATAAAAAGAAGTACAGAGGCCACCCATGGGAAAGAAGAATAGATAACCTGCAGGCAGCGAAGGATGAAGGACGACAGGATTCACTAGGGCCAAGTATGGGCACACCTCACCCAAGTATTGTTAAGGGAATTTGAAGCGAATGGCATACAATGAGTAGGGAAAAGCATTGGCGCATGGATAAAGGCAAGTTCATCAAGTACACACGCTCAGGAACAGATGGCATTGACCAGAAGGACCACCTTGATGAGCAGGCCATGATTGCAAGGATGGGATTGTAGCCAGGTTGGCTCCATAAAAGAAAGGATAACAGAAAGAAGCACAGATCAGAGAAAATAAATTACAAGGGCCACCTTACTTACTAGAAAGAAGTGAAGTGGAACAAGGGAAGAACCCAATGTAAGAACTACCACCTGCAAGCAAAGATGGTACGTATTAAGAAAACTAGCAGTAAGAGAGGCCCCCAGGGGTGGGAACTTCCACAGTGTGCTCAAAGATTGACAAGAATCAAACAGACAGCTAGGGAAGCAAAGAGTGCCTTCCTCAAGAAGGTAGACACAAAGGGGAATAAGATCATCAAAAGATGGGAGAGCGAAATCAACAACGCTCGTAGGGGAAAATCCTGGAAAAAACTAACCCAGGAAGAGGGGGGGATAAGGGATCCTGGAACCACAAAGCCTAGGGAAACTCTCTACCGCAGGACGGTGAAAGAAGCCTGGAAAACAAAAATTTTGATCGGTAGGATGTGTGCGGACTGGAGGGCGACCATCAAGACAAAAACCAGAGAACAGAAGAAAGAGAACATAGGTATTCTCAACAACCTAAGAAACTTGGAGGCGGGGGTAAAAAGACTTGTGGAAGACCAGAGAAGCTAGCAAGAGAAACTGGAGCAAATGGCGGGGCAATTTAAGATTTATTTATGCTATGTCCACCATATAGATATTACTCTGACTGACAGAAATGGAACCCCAACGTGCATCAAAAAGATACGTCTGGTGGAACAAAGGGATGAGAACGAGACACGACAAGAAGGAGATGAAGACCACCCCATCAACCTGGACTAGCGCAGGACTAGCCCCAGTCAAGTCTCTGAGTGTAGGATCTAATCCCACCATGCTTATGTTTTTTTTTTCTTTATGATAGCATTTTTCAAACTAGATTACGAAGGTTTGGGTCGGTTTCCCATCGTGGCGACCCAGGCCTACCATGCTATATTTAGAAATTTCTCCCCAGGGACCCCAGATATGGTTTTTGTTCTGGCAGATCTTGGGAGCCCCTACATCTTTTTGTACTATAATTTTCTACAGTAATATAGATTCTCACACTCATTTACAAAAAAAAAAAAAAGGTTATAACTTCTCCCGTCTAGTAATTTTAAAGGATTTTTTTCTAACATTTGATCAATTTTAAATTAAATAGATGTACTTTTCTTTTAATAGATAATATCAATTGTCCCTTGTTTGTGAGAGAAGGGACCCCTCCTAGCACCCATTTTAACTTAATTTTTACTATAATATAAAATAAACATTAAAAATAAATTAGTTACATGAAGAATGAGTTTCATAATTATATGTAGTCTAAACATTCTAAGTTTTTATCTTTTTCAGGGTTTTGTTTGGATGAGTTTTGTCCAAAATCTGTCTAGAAATTTAGAAAAATAGTTGGAATTGAGATTTATTCAACAATCACTTCACGGAATTCCAGTGAAAAAAGTCAAAAACTTAAAACATTTAGACTATACCTAATTTAAAAATGTAAATTCAAATTCATTTGAATATAAAGAATATATATTAAAAATTAATTAGTTCAATAAATAAGAGGTTACAAATATAAAATTGATAAATTATATATGATGATGATGATGATGATGATGATTAACATCCAAGACTAATTGTTCTATCGGACCTTAAGAAGGTAATAGATTACTTCAATTTCTTTAAAATTGTATTTCTATGTTCAAAAAACATTGAGAGAAGTGTTCCAAGATCACCATAGTTTTGATGACTTGGGAGGTTAGGAAGGTCTATTTTATCGAAAATATTTTTAAATTTGGATCTAATATGGGTATATGCAAGGCAATCTAAGAGGAAGTGATTTTCATCTTCTACCTGATTATTGTCACAAAGGTGACAAATTATTTCATCCCAAGGTGTTTTGGGAGTTGTCCAACCCCAAGTTTCACTATGTAGCTAGTGAGAGATTGTTCTTATTTTAGCAATGTTGATTTTCTTTTTTGCACTTTTCAACACTAAGAGGTAATTTTGATCTTCTAAATTAAGGTTGACCACCTCCTTGTAGTGTCTTAATTTTCTTTTATCCATTAATTCTTTATCACACCACATATTCTCCTTAAATGTAGAAGTGATCATATTTGTAATATTATCGATATTTTGCATGATGGCCCCATTAAAACTTATAAAGAGATTTCTGAAACTATTATAAATGATTTTGTTTATTTTAAACTTAGTTTTAAATTACATTTACAACTTTTAAATTATTATACTTCAAAATTAAAAATTGTAAATTTAAATCCACTTTAAATCACAAATATATTAAACGAATATGAAAAAAATATATTAAAAATTATTTGATGCAAGGATAAAGTATTATCAGAGTTCCAAAGAAATCAAAGAAGTTATAGACACAATAGGTAACACTCTAAATTATTTGTAATTTACACATGCATATTTGTTGTTTCTCAAAATCAATGAATGTAAACTTGCCAAGAAAATAACCTGTAATTTGTGTGGCATAGTGCAATGGAGTTCTCCCCTTGGAATACTTAGAATTCACAGAGGCTCCCCTCTTTACAAAAATTCTTGCAAACTAAGTTTGACCTCCTGCACAGGCATAGTGCAACGAAGTCCTCCCAAGATTATCCTTGAAATCTATGAGTTGTCTGGATGTGTTCAGTAACAGATATTTCAAGGCCTCCTCGTGTCACAAAAAAGTGGCCCAATGAAGGGGATTTCAGCCTATTGAATCGAAAAAATGTATTGGGTTTCCTCCTTCCAAGAGTTTTTTTATCATACCCACATCATTTGATCTCACTGACCAATGCAATTATGCCACTGATAACTCCATATCTCTGCACAAAATCAACACCAGAACTGCAAAACTCAAATATCAAAAACTTGACAACTGAATTCAAGAAACAAAAGTGTTAATCCCTCATTTAAACACCACTGTATAATAACCAAGAAGGTGTAGTTGCACAATCATCAGGTCGATCCTTAAATCGGCATAGTCACAGAAGGGTTAGGTACATGATGAAGTCATATTAACATTGAGATCCAAATTCAAAATCATCTCAACTAAATACATGTTATTAGATATATTCAATGTATGTCTCTCTCTCCTTATGGGCCTCTTAACCATTCCATAATCATAGTTCTAATTAAGAAAAGAAACACTTAACAATATAACTTTAGTGTCTTTGCATTTTTTCAGCAGAGAAAGAAAGACAATTGTTAGTGGTATTATCACTTCATACTAGGCCAATTCCATTATTGAGACAAACACACATTATGAAACCAAAGAGAGATTAAAGAAAACCATGCAAACTCATTTGAGTATTTTTCTTGTAATTGTTACACAAAGTTTCTCGATTGAGGAGTTTGAAGTGGACCATCAAATGAAACCGTGAAAGAAAAGACAACTAGGGTCTATACCAACAAGAGAACAAGTTCTTGCATCTACTCCAGTACATCCATGTTGACAATTCCAATAGAATATAGACCAGGATGTACAAAATACCCCTCATTATTAAATATCATAATGAAATTAGTAACCTAAAATGTTGTTCAGTGAAAAACTTGACAACAAACCTTCAACCCGGGCATCTAGATCCACTCAACAACATTTCCTTTAGCCTTTGAAAGAAATGTTGTTAAATTCTCATCTGCAATAGAAAGGAGTCTATAGAGATAAAAGGAAAACAAACCATACCCTCGTCAAAACTAAAGTATTTTGTAGCAAAAAAGCATGCATAACAATTTTGCAGCACTCTAGACAACAAACACAATCATTTCGTAACTACATAAAAAACCGAAGTAGTCTATGCAAAAAGAAAAAATTGACACATATTACAAGTCTTAAACAAAGTCCCATCTCCTAAGCAATTTTGTTTTAATTTTGATCTGGTGAAGTTCAGGTCAATAACACATATCCATGCTTATTAGGCCCATACATTTTCACTGTTTCCTACTCCTTGTTGAAAAAATGAGCAGGTGAGAGTTCGAACCCAGGACCTGCTCCACCACTGAATTGCATGTGCTTTTCATACAAGGAATCCTTACTGGTTCCACATCAAGGTGTGGATTGTTAAATCTGACAACTCTTTATGTTCAAAGTAATTTACATGGGAGAGATGAGTATTGGTTTGTAGGGTAGATAGAATTTCCCATCTCAAAAGACACTTTGAGAATCCTTTTAACCCTTTCCTTTCAAGCTAGAGTAATCAATTTATATCACTTGACTTATCAGAGGAATATAGAATAAAATACTATTATCGATATGATTAGGTGGCCACACCGGTTTGGGCTCTTGTAGTTTTTCAAAACATTGATACCCAAAGTCATAACATATCAATCAAGCCATTAC
Source organism: Picea sitchensis (assembly GCA_010110895.2). NCBI lineage: Eukaryota > Viridiplantae > Streptophyta > Pinopsida > Pinales > Pinaceae > Picea > Picea sitchensis. The sequence goes on from SNQJ01S0191962.1 coordinate 15,943, forward strand.
ATAAACAATATCCAACTAGGAACATATCTAATGGGTACAACAACAAAAAATAAAACTAATACTTGACTTCACACAACATACAAAAAAGACCGTTGGGTGCAGAAAAAATCAAAACCCAACTCTGAAAAAAAATGCATTTTTTTGGGTTAAGTCATTTAACATACCCAGCAACACGGTTGGCATCCCTAGGGGGATCTTGGGGCGTCAGGTGATTTTGTTGTTGATGTTTAACACTTGTAACTACAAACTCGCAGTCGATGTCTGTAGTTGTTATGGAGGCCTGCAATAACCCCCCTCCCAAAAAAACACAAACCTAGTATCCATAAGCAGTTAACGCAAGAAAAACCCTCTGTGGAACCTCAAAAAAAGACAAGGATTTAAAAGAATTGTTACATTCTACATCTGTTGCATGAAATAACCATTTTTGTACACCAACTACGAGACTTGTTTCTACAAGTGGTCATTCTCTTCCATTCACAACTTGTTCATGGAAGAAAGATTTATGTTCATAACATGGAGACAATAAGCTTCCTTGTGTTGCTTCTCCCTACACCTGCAGCAACACCCAAAAATAGTAACAACACTCATGTTTTTTTAACCCATAGGGGGGGATACCACATACATAACAGTAAGAGCATGGTTAGCTAGCTAACTAACCTGCAGTTTTGAAACCTCATTTTTTGAAGAAGAATAATAGTGATTCATGAAGGTTCCCTTACATAGAACTAAGCTCCTCCACCAATGTCGACCATATAGATATCGCACAGAGTCTCCATAGATCTCACATTGAGGAGCTGTGAGGAGAGGGTGATTGTGGTGAAATAATTATCCATCAGAGCGGTTGTAGTGGGGAAAGAATGCAGTGATATCCACTTCAAGAGTGGTTGTATTGAAGGATCCTCCGTGAACTATTTATCAAAAAACCTTCAAATTGCCTCCAAGATGATGTGTTCGTGATGAACACAAGGCATATTACCCACAACCTTGAGAATTTGAAGTTGCTTTCTCGCAATGGCCAACAAATTGATTCTCAAGATAATGTTCCTGGCAGCTTCAATTTCATTTTCAGCAGCAGTTCCACTAGCTGAAACTGCATGTGGATGGCCACATTGATCAATATGGAAGTTTAGATTGTACAAGAGGTTTGAAATCAGTATGCATCTACATGGAATTCTCCACTGAGCAAGGGACAATTGGTATCACAGGTGTTGTAGGGCATTGAGTGTAGAGCAATGGGTGTCACATGTGTTGCAGGGTAATTAACGCACATAATTAATGGGGTGACGAAATCTCGCCGCCACTCCCTTGGCTCTCGTACCCAATGTGAATGTCACGCAATAAAACTATACCTTAAACCATGTTTTAGCTCCTCAAAAACTGTGCAATGACATAATGAAAATTGCCCAAAACATTATGTCCCTGGCATAGCAGGGACATAATAAGTTAGAAACATAAGGTTAATAAATTAAATCAAAATTTTTAAAATGAATATATATTAAAACTAGGGATGATTTTAGGGGCTAAATTTCACTCATGGGCTAATTTTCCATGGTTTTCCAAAAACGAGATTCGCTATTTTAAAAATGATTCGCCCAAGTTCTATAGGATAAAATTATTTTACCTTAAAAATCGCCAAAATTTTATTAAAACTATATAAAATCCTTAGAAATTTGAATATTTTTACAAAAATATTGCCAATCATTTATAGTTTGCATATGAAGGATTAGTAAGATTCACCAAGGTTTATACATTTTAAAATAAATTTCCATCCTTAAAATCATCCGTGATTAAAACTCATATATTATAAATGATTTTGTATACTTTAAACTTAATTTTAACTTACATCTACATTAAATTACATTAAAATTGTTAAATTTGAAAATTTGAAAAAAACAAAAACATAAATTCAAATCCACTTTAAATTACATTAGATGAATATAAGAATATATATTAAAATTTAATTAGTTAAATTAATGATG
>SNQJ01S0191963.1:6084-17065 GCA_010110895.2 Picea sitchensis
TCCTATCGAATTCAACTCATTATCCAGGAATTAGACTTAGAAACTAATTGGTACCTTGGAACTTGCATGCCTCAATGGCAGGTTTCCTCGCTTTCAACAGTGGGTTTTCATTATTGACCCCTGATTGGGAGATTCCACCGAGTGTTCAACTTCAACTCATTAATTCACACCCGTTGGATTGTACTAGTGTACCTTGGGATTCATTGACATTAATAGTGATTTCCCTCACACTTGTTAATGATATACACTAATGATCGGTAATCAAGTGGTTACTACCATGTTCGACATCAACACATGTATTCACATGGTTAGATTTGTACTATAGAGTGGTGGAGATGAAGACCCTGGATCTTTTCTGACAGATTTAGGTTGCGTTGGAGTGTATTCAGATTGTACTGTTGCATTGATCCACAATGTATGTCTCATGGCTATGTTCAAATTTGATTCTTTAACACATAGATCCACAATTTATTTTTGGTGGCTATGTTCAGATTTGAGTCATATTGGCATGGATCCATAGTGTATGTTTGGTGGCCATGACCTATATTACATGACATGGATCTTGGCATGTCGACATTTATGCTTTGAGTCATTTGCATTTTGAGTATGGGAATGCCTACCTCAGTGATGATATATTATTTAACTGTATTCCTTTGTTTGTTGGCAGGTTTCCGACCGACGTGTTCCTTGTTCCCTACACACACTCGACAAAGTATTTCAGTTATCACTCTGTTCTAACTTCAAAATTTGGGGGGCTCTCTATTACACATTATTTTTGTCACCCCTATGACTGTTAATGATGCAAACCTATCCTTTTTCTATAGAAGGATCAATGGCCTTAATTCCTGAGGAAAGAATGAAGATGAACTTTTCCTGAGAATTGAAGTTATCTTTGCCTTTGTAAAAACCTCATAAATTGGGATCGTCAAACCTTTCTCAGTGTTAAGGGTGTGACGATATAGGATCCTCACAGTTTGCACCACAGTAGCCTGTGATGATGTCGTAGTTTTTATTAGTTTTAAGGGTGCGACGATTTTCTGTACGTAGGAAAAAGAGGAATTTCTCAAAAGTTCTAAAAGAGAAGCTTCGAGGGTGAGGTGGCCTCCGATCGGTTTGGATCTTAGTCACATCCTTGATCTCATGGGATCATCCTAACCTCCTCACCCTATCCTTTTCAGCTTATAAAAGGAGGGTATTTCTCATGGGGAAAGTTAGATTGGAAAAGTTGGCTAGCTTTTGGTGTGAGCTTGAGTAATTTTTGTCGATTTGGGCTTTTCTTTGTCAAGATAGATTGTTGATCTCAGAATCTGTGGAGCATAAGTGTGGGGGAAGCAAGGAACTATTGGAAGGAACCTGACAACATCAAGGCATATGGTTGTATCTTTCTTCCACATTCTTTAATACAACGATATATTTATTTCCCATAAAATTGGTCTTATTTTATTGTATGACTCCTTTGATCACATACATAGGTTTTGTTGAGTATACGTTGTTTCTTTCACTTCGTTGGCTTGTGTATTTTTTCAGGTTCAACATCCCATAAGCCTTGTAATGGAGCGAGGATGACACTAGAGAGGAAAAACAACATTTAAAAGGTATGTCATTTATCTATTGTGAGTTATTATGCTTGATAATTAAAAATTAGGGAAAGTTCTATATTTTGTCTTGTTTTGTTCTAGTTTCGGGGTGAAACTAGGGAGATTTGTTTGTGTTCGTACTTACCGATTTGTCCAATAGAGTGGTGGAGATGAAGACCCTGGATGTTTTCTGATAGATTCAGGTTGTGTTGGAGTATATTCAGATTGTACTGTTGCATAGATCCATAGTGTATGTCTTGTGGCTATGTTCAAATTTGATTCTTTAACACATAGATCCACAATGTATTTTTTGTGGCTATGTTCAGATTTGAGTCATATTGCCATGGATCCACAGTGTATGTTTGGTGGCCATGACCTATCTTACTTGACATGGATCTTCGCATGTCGAAATTTATGATTTGAGTCATTTGTATTCTAAGTATGGGAATGCTTACCTCAATGATGATATATTATTGTACTATATTTCCTTGTTTGTTGGCAGGTTTCTGACCGACGTGTTCCTTGTTCCCTACACACACTCGACAAAGTATTTTAGATATCACTCTATTCTAAATTCATACTTTGGGGGGATCTTTGTTACACATTATTTTTGTCACCGCTATGACTGTTAATGATGTAAACCTATCATTTGTCTATAGAAAGATCAATGGTCTGAATTCCGGAGGAAAAAAAGAAGATGAACTTTTTCTGAGAAATGAAGTTATCTTTTCCTTTGTAAAAAACTCATAAAGTGGGATCGTCACACCTTTCTCAGTGTTAAGGGTGCGACGATATAGGATCGTCACAGGTTTCACCAGAGTAGCCTGCGACGATGTCGCAGTTTCTTATTTTTGGGTGCGACGATTTTCCGTAAGTAGGAAAAAGAGAAATTTCTCAAAAGTTCTAGAAAGAAGCTTCGAGGGTGAGGTGGACTCCGATTGGTTTGGATATAAGTCACATCCATGATCTCATGGGATCATCCTAACCTCCTCACCCTATCCTTTTTAGTTTATAAAAGGAGGGGAGTTCTCATGGGGAAAGTTAGATTAGAAAAGTTGGCTAGATTTTGGTGTGAGCTTGAGTAATTTTTGTAGCTTTGGGCTTTGCTTTGTCAAGATAGATTGTTGATTTCAGAATCTATGGAGAATAAGTGTGTGGGAATCAAGGAACTGTTCAAAGGAACCTGACAACATCAAGGCATCTGGTTGAATCTTTCTTCCACATTCTTCAATACAACGATATATTTCTTTCCCATAAAATTGGTCTTATTTTATTGTATGACACCTTGATCACATACATAGGATTTGTTGAGTATACATTGTTGCTTTCACTTCATTTTATTATGTATTTTTACAAGTTCAACATCCCATAAGCCTTGTAACGGAGCGAGGACAAACGACATTTAAAAGGTATGTCATTTATCTCTTGTGAGTTAGTATGCTTGATAATTAAAACTTAGGGAAAGTTTTATATTCTGTCTTGTTTTGTTCTAGTTTTAGGGTGAAACTAGGGAGATATGTTTGTGTCCACACTTACCGATTAGTCCGATAACAACAGTTTATTAGGGTGCGTACATACATGGGCTAACAGTGTATTAAGGTGCGTAAATGTGGGTAAAGTCATGGAAACTTGAGAAGATGAATATGCAGAGGTTCTAGATTATGAGATCAAGCTCCCAGGAAGGTATATAGTGCTCAGATACATCAGATCTATCCATTTGTTCAAAAGGTATGTATTATTTCTATGAATAGTTGATTTTTGCATGAGAAATGTTTATGGAGATTTGAGGATTCTCCCTAGAGAGACTAGTGGTTGCATGGGATCTTCTGTATAATTTAGATCTACAAAAATACATTGCTGGTATATTTATCATTGATACTTCTTGTTAGAGTTGAGGAACATATTGTATTTCTTGGAATATGGCTAAGGGTTTGTGTGGTACATGGTTGAGATCTTGTATTTGTGAAGTGGTTGATGTATTGAGAGGTTGAATATCAGAAAGGGTTTGATGTCTAGATCATGTGAGACTTATTATACATGTTCATGACTACACACACTTATATGGAACATGACTAGAGAGAGATATAGATGCTTTGGGTGAAGGTTATGTATGAGGATGCATGCATAGGGTACAATTACAGTATGGATACAGTGACATGTTACAGATCTATGTGAAAGAAGTTGCAGAGGATCATAATTTTTTAGAAGAAAGAAACCCTAGTTTTCAGAAGGCATAAACAGGCTACATAATAGATAGGTCACGTACATACGTGGGCTGCACAACATATAGGGCATGTACATACACGTACTACAGAACTACAGGTCACATATCTGTTGTATTTGTTTTATACATGCTCAGTTCAGGTACAAGTTGATTGCAGGGAAGTAGTACAGGTTGGATGCAGGTCAGTGATACAGGTTGGTATAGTTTTACAGTGGTATATCTCACAGTGATTCTACTTCTAATTCAAGGCATTTGGATTGGGCAAGGACAGGTGGTTGTAGCCACATTTCGATTATAGCTAGAGAAGATAGGGGGTTGTGGCCTCCTTCTGGTTGTAGCCTAAGAAACTAGGGGGTTGGAGCCTCCTTCCAGTTGCAGCTGGAAAAAAAAGGAAGTAGGTGCTTCCAATGAATGTAATTCTTCAAGACATATAAGAAAAAAAATTCTGTGGTTTTCTCCCATTTTGGGTTTCCACGTAAAAACACTGGTGTACTATGTATGTGTATGATTTCTCATTTGTTCATTATTTATTTACTCTGCAATTATTGGATGATAATGCCACATTGATATAAAACTTGCATTATATGGTTAAAAAGGATTATATTTCTCTTTTACTTATTCACCCCCCCTCTCAGTAATCCAACAATTGGTATCAGAGCAGGTTCCTTCAGAAATCAGTTTAACCACTGAAAGGTAGATCGTGGAGAGAAAAAACATGTATAAAAATGGAATACCACAATTTGATGGACAAAAGTATGCATTTTGGAGAAGAAGGATGAAAACATATATACATGCATAGGGATTTGAAATTTCGAAATCAGTTGTAGATGGATACAAAGAACCAACAGTTCTGCCAACAAATTAAAGAGCAATAAAACTCTATCAAAATAATTCCAAAGCCACAAATGCACTTATGAATGGTCTTTGTGAATCAATATTCACCAAAGTTATACATTGTAAATCTGCTAAAGAGATTTGGGACAAAATTCAAAATATTTATGAAGGACGATGATAATATTGCATCTTATTTTTTACTATTCGATGAAACAGTAAATGCAATCATAGGATTGGGAGAAGAAATCAAAGAATCTATAATTGTTCAAAAGGTACTAAGATCTTTTCCTATGAGATTTGACCCTAAGATATCAACACTAGAAGAAAGAGTAGATCTAGACTCAATAAGCATGGTCGAATTACATGGAATCTTCACAGCATATGAAATGATAATTGAACAAAAAAATCTGGATATAAAAGAAGCAGCTTTCAAAGCATCCAAAAGGTCAAAGAAAAAGGGAAAGAAAAAAGAAAAAGAACATAGCAGCAACAGTTACATCTCGGAAGATGATGAAGAAGTGGCCAACTTCGTCAGAATATTGAACAAGAGAACCAACGACATATATAGAGGTAAGTTTCCTTTGATTTATTTTAATTGTGATGGTATTGGTCATTTTTCTAACAAATGTCCTTATAATAAAAATAAGAGGAATGATGAAGATTACTTGAATAGCAAACAAACATATAAATGCAAAAGAACCACAAAGAAAGTTTTCAAGAAAATCTTATGCACCAAAGAAGACATCTCATCATTAGATGAAGATGAAGTTAGTGATAGTGAGAAAAAAATAGTTCTATTCATGGTAGTAGAAGACTCTGACAAAGAAGATACCGAAGAAGAATATGAAGAGGCCGAAGAAGAATATGAAGAGGTATAAGTTGACTACCAAGAATAATTGTTGTGTGCCATAGAATTTATAAGAAGAGAAAAGAAGAAAAAGAAGAAGCTACAAGCAGAACTAGACAAGAAAGAAGACACTCAGGAACTAGAACAAATGATCACAAATTTTAAGGTTCAAATAGAATAAGATAAAAGAATTGAAGAAGCACTCAAAGAACAACTAGAAGAAAGAGATAGGAGCATTGGAAATTTGGAAGTAGAGATTGTCACATTAAGAAAGGATCTTCAAAAGAAAAATATGCAAAACAACTCAAAAGTTTTGGATGACATTATCAACAGTCAAAAGCCTCATCATGACAAGTCTGGACTTGGATACAATCAAACAGAAAAGGGATCAAGCTCCAAAACAATAGAACAAGAAACATATCCAAAAATCTATGCATAAACAATCAAAGGGGATATGAAGACCTACAAACAAGATTATAGGGACACTCCTCCACTAAGAAGATTCAGATTTCAGAATCAACGACCGATGGATAGGTTTCAGGAAGAAGGATTCATAAGAGCAACTCCTTTCAGAAGATATTCAACTCCTGGGTATCAAAATATATTTTTTGGTTTATGATATGCATGTAATAATTTTGGACATAAAGATATGAATTGCAGAGCTAACAGTAGGAACATAAAAATATTTGAAAGTCATACACAAAAGGGTTATCCAATAAGGCCTAGTGAAACACAGAGAATAAGTTACAACAGGTTTGAATCATTGAGAACTGAAGTGGAATGCTGCAAGTGTAATAGCTTTTGACACATGGCCAAAGATTGCAGAATGACAGTTTCTCCTAGATAACCACAACAAAACAACAACAGTCACAGAGAAGAACCTTAGAAGAGAACATGGATAAGAAAGCAGAATCAGTATATCAATGAAGAATGCACACTCACTCTAAAATCTAAGTAGAAGAAATGTGGTTGGTATGTTGACAGTGGCTGCTCAAAACACATGACAGGTGATAAAGACAAGTTTCTTACATTAAGAAAGGAAATATATGGATCAGTCTCCTTCAGAAATGATGATTCAACTAAAATCATTGGAAAAGGCACAGTCAAAATTGGAAACAAGAATACCAAGGGAGAAAATGTTCTACTAGTAGAAGATATGAAACATAATCTTCTAAGTGTGAGTCAAATGTGTGACCAAGGTCATAAAGTTACTTTTGATTCACAAAAGTGCGAGATAAGAAAAGAAGGTTCAGGAAAATTGATTGCAACAACTGCAAGAACTTCAAGCAACATATATGTACTAAGTGAAATTGGAAATGAAAAGTGTTGTCTAGGAAAGGAAGATGAAAGTTGGATATGGAAAAGAAGAATGGATCACATACACTTTGATAATGTTGTCAAAGTCAACAAAAAGGAAGAAGTTAGAGAAATGCCTCAGATTACGAAACCAACCAATACTTTATGCAAGCATTGTCAACAAGGAAAGCAAACAAAGACCATGTTTAAATCAAAAGAATATTCAACAACAAGACCACTGGAAATTATGCATACTGATCTAGTTGGACCAACTACAAAAAAGGGTTTAAAAGGCGATAAATACTCTATGTTATTATTTGATGATTATATAAGAATGATTGAAGTTTTCTTTCTCATAAATAAGTCAGAAGCTTTTGAAAAATTCAAGGTCTACAAGGAAATGGTTTAAAATGAAATGGATTCAAAAATCAAAGGTTTGAGATATGATAATGGAGGAGAGTCCACTTCAAAGGAATTTATGGACAATTGTAGCAGGCATGGAATAAAAAATAAATTCTTCGTTTCTAGGACACCTCAACTGAATGGAGTTGTTGAAAGAAAGAACATGACAATACCGGAAATGGCTCGAACAATGTTAATGGATTCCAAATTGACAGATATATTTTAGACACATGCAGTGCATACATCAGTTCACATTCAAAACATATTAATTCTCATAAACAACAATGACAAAAATCCCTACAAACTATGGAAAGGAAGCGCATACAACAACCTCTACATTAAGGTAAGTCAATGTAGTATTTTATTAATTGAAATTTATTTTGATGATATTGTTTTTGGAAGTACTAATGATAGGTTAAGCCAAAAATTTACAAAGGATATGCAAAATGAATTTGAAATGTCATTATTTGGAGAAATATCCTTCTTTCTGGGTCTTCAGATACGTCAATGCAACCAAGGAATTTTTATTTCTCAAACTAAGTATATCAGAGAAATGCTAAAGAGGTTCTTAATAGATTATTGAAAACTAGTTACCACTCCTATGAAAACAAGTTGCAAGTTGAGCAAAGATGATGATTCAAAGTCTACAAACTAGAGGCAATACAGGTCAATGATTGGTAGCTTACTATATGTGACATCATCCAGACCCGATGTAATGCAGGCAATTGGATAAGTGGCATGATTTCAAGAAGCACCAAAGGAATCACATGTATTAGAAGTGAAGAGGATTTTCAGATATCTCAAAGGAACATAAGAGTTTGGATTATGGTATCAAAAATGAAAGGATCTATCACTTATTTCCTACACAGATGCAGATTGGGCAGGTTGCATTGATGACCGACGAAGCACCAGTGGAGCAACTTTCTACTTGGGTGAGTTTTTAGTATCTTGGCTAAGCAATAAACAATCATCAATATCTTTAGCTACAACCGAATTAGAGTATATTGCAGCAACATGATGTTGTACTCATGTTCTATGGATGAAACAAACTTTGACAGATATACAGGTTGAGTATGATGAGCCCATTCCAATCTATTGTGATAATACAAGCGCGATCAATATCTCAAAGAACATGATGATTCAGTCCAAGATGAATCACATTCCAATAATTTTTCACTTTCTACAGGAGTAGGTTCCAGAGAAGAACATCAGAGTTGAATATGTGGGCACAAAAGAACAAGTGGCATACATCTTTACAAAACCTCTTCCACGGGAAGCCTTTGAGTATTTTCGCTAGAGACTCGGAGTAATTTCTACTCCAAAATGAATTCTTTTGAATGCTTATCTTATATGTCTTAGATTTACAGGAGGAAGCACCATAAAGAGGACAGTTCAGGTTGGGGGATCAATTTCAGGAAGAGTTCAGTCAAGCGGAGTATCCCCAAGGACATTTCAGTTAGGGGGAGCATCCCTGGATGGAAATATAACTTTGCCATTGATGACAAAGGGGGATATATTTATCATATGCAAAGGTAAATTCTTGGAGAAAGAGAACAGAGGCATGGTTCCATGGGGAGCATGAGTGATATGAATTCAATATTGCATTAGAGTGATGCCATCAATGTCAAAGGGGGATATTGTTGATTAATTGGTTTGGTTGTCATTGATGTCAACCCTTGAAGAAAGTATGATAGCGAATTCTGGTAGCACAAAGGTTTGGGTAATGGACCCAAGTTTGTTTGATGGATAACGATACGAGTTTTGATATATTTGCAGGTAAGACTATTCTAGATGGATAATACATGTCATGCCATTTTTGGTGGTATGTGGAACGTCACATAACTCCTCAAGGTTAGAGAGTTATGGCCATGTGAAATTGGAGAACCCTCATGAGTCATCTAGAAGCCCCAAAACGTCAAAGTGTTTGCAAAAGAAATTATTTAAATAATAAAGTTAATGGAGACTCCCTAAAATAAGGAAAGTGGGATGCTACATGAAAGTATAAATAATAGGCAAGGCTCTCTCATTTAATCACACTTGAACATATTGGATATCTTTTGTTGTGTAAGGCTTATTGCAAGTACTCATTGATACATCTGAAGTTGCAAAAGTATGAGGTAGCAAGAAGGGTTGACGGAGAAAGTTTCAAAATTACAATGAATACTAAAAAACCCTAATTTATGAGGTGTACCCGGGGTGCGTACATACGTGAGCTGACAGTGTTTTAGGGTGTGTACATACATAGGCTGGCAGTGTATTAGGGTGTGTACATGTGGGTAAAGTCATGGAAACTTGAGAATATGAAGATGCAGAGGTTCTAGATTCTGAGATCAAGTTCCCAGAAAGTTCTACAGTGCTCTGATAGATCAGATCTATCCATTGGTTCAAAAGGTATGTCTTATTTCTATGAATAGTTGATTTTTGCATGAGAAATGGTTATGGAGATTTGAGGATTCTCCCTAGAGAGACTAGTGGTTGGATGGGATCTTCTATATAAGTCAGATCTACATAAATACACTGATGGTATATTTATCATTGATACTTCTTGTTAGAGTTGAGGCACATATTTTATTTCTTGGCATATGGCTAAGGGTTTTTATGGTACATGGTTGAGAGCTTGTATTTTTGAAGTGGTTGATGTATTGAGAGGTTGAATATCAGAAAGGGTTTGATGTCTAGATCATGTGAGGGTTATTACACTTGTTCATGATTACACACGCTTATATGGCACATGACTAGAGAGAGATATAGATGCTTCGAGTGAAGGTTATGTATGAGGATGCATGCACATGGTATAGTTACAGTCTGGATATAGTGATAGGTTACAGATCTATGCGAAAGAAGTTGCAGAGGATCATAAGTTTTTAGAAGAGAGAAACCCTAGTTTTCAGAAGGCATACGCAGGCTGCATAATAGATAGGTCGCATACATACGCGGGCTACACAACAGATAGAGCACGTACATGCGTGTGTTGCAGAACTACAGGTCGCGTATCTGTTGTAATTGTTTGATACATGCTCAGTTCATGTACATGTTGATTGCAGGGAAGTAGTACAAGTTGGTTGCAGGTCAGTGGTACATGTTGGTACAGGTTTACAGTGGTATATCTCACAGTGATTCTACTTCTAAGTCAGGGCGATTGGATGAGGCAAGGACATGTGGTTGTAGCCACCTTTCGGTTGTAGCCAGAGAACATAGGGGGTTGTACCCTCCTTCTGGTTGCAGCTAGAGAATTGGGGAGTTGGATCTTCCCTCAGGTTGTATCCTGAGAAACTAGGGGGTTGGAGCCTCCTTCCAGTTGCAGCTGGAAAAAAAGGAAGTTGGTGCTTCCAATGAATGCAATTCTTCAAGAAATATAAGAAAAAGAATTATGTGGTTTTATCCCACTTTGGGTTTCCATGTAAAAACACTGGTGTACTGTGTATTTGTATGATTGCTCATTTGTTCATTGTTTATTTACTCTACAATTATTGGATGATAATGCTACATTAATATAACACTTGAATTATATGGTTAAAAAGGATTAAATTTCTCTATTACTGATTCACCCCCCCTCTCAGTAATCCAACAAAAGCAAGCTTCTATTGCTCTATCTTCAGTCGAGGCATAATACAAAGGGGTAGTTAACATAACCATTCAGGATGTGGCTACAACATTTTCTCACTGAGTTGGGAATTTAGTTTCATCGGTCGATCGTCATATGGTGTGACAGCTAGAGCACTCTAAAGTTCTGCAGAGATCCAGTTTAGAGGCACTGAACGAAGCACATCGATATCTGTTGGATTACTGAGAGGGGGGGTG
>SNQJ01S0191964.1:4638-17921 GCA_010110895.2 Picea sitchensis
TAGGTGTCTGAGGTAACCAAGGATATCTAAGCTGAAATTCTGAGGGAAGGTGAAGAAAAGAAGGCCGAAATGCAAGGAAGGATAAATTCTTTTGATGGTACTTTCTAAGGTATATTATTTACAGGTCATCTCACCATTTTTGCTATAAATTTTTTTCTATAAATGTTTTTGTGTAGTATGTTGTGTAACATTTTCAGATCAATTCAACAAATATTCCGTGCGGGGCACGCTCTACAAGGTCACTCTCTAGAATAAGCTAGAATTCAGCAAGGTATGCCATTTTTGCTATAACACCTTTTATGAGAGGTTCCAAGTAGTGACACTTGGAGGAATTGCATAAAACACACTGAAGAACATTGTGTATCAGTTTAATATATTTATACATTACAAGTACAAAGTTATGATTACTTCAAATTAGGGTTGTTGACTAATCCAAAACTAGGCATGTGAGACTAAAGAAAAGTTTGATGAAAATGCTAGTCTCTTGTTGTTGAATTTAAGGAAGGTTTGAAGGAATGTGATCATATACACCAGGTCTATTACAGAGCTAAAAATCATATTTGGATGATGAAATTGATGAGGGATTTTGGTTGAGGTACATGTTGAGTACAAGGTTGAGACAAGTAGTTGATGAGTTGGCACATACATGAGGTGTATAGTTGATGATGTTGGTGCATATTGATGAGTCATAGTTGATGAGTAGTTGACACATTATTGGTACATACTTGATACATGGTTGGATGCACTTGTTTATGGTACAGGTTGATTACAAGTTATTTGGTACAGGTTGGTGCATGGTTGATGCAGTTGTTTATGGTACAGGTTGATTACAGGTTGAGGTACAGGTTGATGCATGGTTGATGCATGTTTCAGATTTATTGGTACATGTTTACAATGATATATATCATAGTGACAGGTTGACAGTGGTTCCATCATTCTACTTCTACTTTAGGGTGGCAGGATGAGGCAAGGACATGTGGTTGTAGCCACCTTCCACTTGTAGCCATAGAACATAGGGGCTTGTAGCCTCCTTCTGGTTGTAGCCAGAGAATTGAGGATTTAGAGATTTCCTCAGGTTGTAGCCTGAGAAACTAGGGGGTTGGAGCCTTTTTCCAGTTGCAGCTGGAAAACAAAGGAAGTTAGTGCTTCCAATGAATGTAATTCTTCAAGATATATAAGAAAAAACATTATGTGGTTTTCTCCCGATTTGGGTTTCAACATAAAACACTGGTGTACTGTTTATGTGTATGTTTGTTCATTTGTTCATTTCTTATTTACTATGTATTTAATGGATGATAATGCTTCATTGATATAACACTTGGATTATATGGTTAAAAAGGATTCAATTTCTCTATTACTGATTCACCCGCCCTGTGAGTAATCCAAAAATTGGTATCAAAGCAGGTTCCTTCAGAAATCAGTTTAACCACTGAAAGGTAGATCATGGAGAGTACCAAATCATATAAAAATTAAATACCACACTTTGATGGACATAAGTATGATTTTTTAAGCATAAGGATGAGGACATATATACAGGCACGGGGATTTCAAGTTTAGCAATCAATTGTAGATGGAAACACAACACCAGTAGTTCCACCAACAAATGACAAAGCAGTAAAACTTGGTGATAATAATTCCAAAGCCACAAATGCACTTTTGAATGGTCTCAGTGATACGGTATTCACCAAAGTTTCACACTGTAAATCTGCTAAAGAAACTTGGGACAAGCTTCAAAATATTTATGAACAAGATACAAAAGTGAAAGCAATAAAGCTTCAGACTTACATAGGTTAGTTTTGAAGAACTAAAAATGAAGGAAGATGAAGATATCAAAACCTACTTCTTACGAGTCTATGAAAAAATGAATGCAATTATAGGATTGGGAGAAGAAATTGAAGAATCTGTAATTGTTCAAAAGATACTAAGAACTCTTCCTATGAGATTCAACCCTAAGATATCAACACTGGAAGAAAGCTCGAATCTGGACTCAATAAGCATGAACGAACTGCATGGAATCTTCAAAGCATATGAAATGATAATTGAGCAAGAAAATCTAGATGTAAAAGAAGCAGCCTTCAAGGCATACAAAAGATCAAGGCAAAATAAAAAGGAACAAGAAGAATATAGCAGCAGTAGTGATTCCTCAGAAGATGATGAAGAAGTGGCCAACTTCATCAAAAGACTGAATAAGGGAACCAATGGTAGGTATAGAGGTAAGCTCCCTTTAATTTGTTTTAATTGTGATGGTATTGGTCATTTTGCTAAAAAATGTCCTCATAAGAAAAAGAGAAATGATGAAGGTTACTCAAAAAGAAAACACACATATAAAGGCAAAAGAACTACAAAAAATGTTTTCAAGAAAAGCTTATACACCAAAGAAGACATCTCATCATCAGATGAAGATGAAGTCACTGACAATGAGACAGGAAGAGTTCTATTCATGGCAGTAAAAGACTCTGACAAAGAATACTTCGAAGAAGAATATGAAAAAGCCGAAGAAGAATGTCAAGAAGTTGAAGAAGAAATTGAAGAGGCGGAAGTTGACTATCGAGAAGAACTAATGTGTTCCATAGAAGTTATCAGAAGAGAAAACAAGAAAAACAAGAAACTACAAGCAGAACTAGACAAGAAAAAGGACACTCGAGAACTAGAACAAATGATCACAAAATTGAAGGTTCAAATAGAAGAAGATAAAATAATTGAAGAAGCAGGCTTTCAAAGAACAACTAGAAGAAAATGACAAGATCAATGGAAACTTGAGCCGGGGTTGTCCTTTTATTAAGAAAGGATATTCAAAAAAATATATTCGAATAACTCAAAAGTTTAGGATGACATTATCAGCAATCAAAATCTCATCTTGACAAGTCCAGGCTTGGATAAAATCAGACAGAAAAAAGATCAATCTCAAAATAATAGAGCAAAGAAACAAAACCAAAGAGCTATACACGAGAAACAATCAAAGAGGATAGGAAGATATACAAGAAATATTATAGGGACACTCCTCCACCATGAGATTTAGCTCTCAGAATCAACAACAGACAAATAGGCCTCAGAAGAAGAAAAGATTCATAAGGCACCTCCTTTCGAGGAAGATCTTCAACTCCCTAGGTATCAAACTATATTTTTGGTTTATGTTATGCATGTAATAATTTTGGACATAAAACTTTAAATTGTAGAGCTAACAATAGGAGCAGTAACAATTTTTAGAGTTATACACAAAGGGATTATTCAAAAGGAGACCTAGTGACACACAAAGAAGAGTTACAACATGTTTGAATATTTGAAGGCAGCGAGTGAAATGTTACAAATGCTTAACAATTTTGGACACATGTGTAAGGATTACTTGAGAATGAAAGTCCCTCATGAGAAGACCTCAATAGAATAACAAGTCTACATCACAAGGAACCTCTGAGAAAACAACATGGATAAGAAAGCAAGATCAATATAACAATGAAGAATGTCTGATCACTCTACAAGCTAAGAAGAAGAAACACAGTTGGTATGTTGGCGGTGGATGTTCAAAACACATGACAGTGATAAAGACAATTTTCTTACATTCAGAAAGGAAACAAGTGGATCTGATCTCCTTGAAATGATAATTCATCAAAATCATTGGAGAAGGCATGAGGTCAGAATTAGGAACAAGAATGAAAAGACACAAAATGTTCTCTTGGTAGAATATATGAAACATAATATTCTAAGTGTGAGTCAAATGTGTGACCAAGGTCATAAACTTACTTTCGATTGAGAAAAATGTGAGATAAGAAAGTTGAGGAAATTGGTGATTAAAAGGCACAAGAACCTAAAACAACATATATGTGTTAAGTGAAATTGGAAATGAAAAGTGTTGTCTAGAAAGGAAGATGAAATTTGGCTATGTACGGAAAAGAATGGGTTACATGCATTTTGATAACCTTGTCAAAGTCGACAAAAATGAAGTAGTTAGAGAAATGCCTAGATCCGCGAAAACCAACCAACACTTTATCACAAGCATTGTCAACAAAAGGAAAGAAAAGAAAGGCCGAGGAGTTCAAATCAAAGGAATATTCAACATGAGACCAGTAGGAAGTTGTGAACAACGATCTAGTTGGACCAACTACAACAAAAGGAGGATTAAAAGGTGAAAAATACTTTATGTTATTAGTTGATGATTATACAAGAATGACTGCGGTTTTCTTTCTCAAGAACAAGTCGAGGAAAGCTTTTGAAAACTTCAAGATCTCGAAAATGATTGAAAATGAGATGGATTCAAAAAGAATCAAATGTTTGAGATCACGATAATGGAGGAGAGTTCACTTCAAATGAATTTATGGACTCTCTTATGCTTGATCATGGAATAAAAGGCAATTCTTCATCGCTAAGACACCTCAGAGATAGATTATTTGAAACAAAGAACAAAGATAGTATAGAAATGGATCGAACAATGCTAATGGATTCCAAATTGATATATATATTTTGGACATAGGGAGTGCATACAACAATTCACATTCAAAATAGAGGTAATGCTTTCGGAAACACTGATAAAACTCTCTACAATCTATGGAAAGGAAGACTAGCAAATGTGAAGGACTTGCCAAAGGGTTTTGGAAGAAAATGCTACATCAAAGAGAAGATGGAAGAATGGAAAAGTTTGACTATCACATGAATGAATACTTGTTGGTTACTCAAAAAGTACACAAGGAAAGCATACAAGTGTTATAATCTAATATTGAGCAAAGTTGTAGGCATGAATGTAGCAATTGATGAAACAGGTAGACCGAATCAAAGGAAGAAGAAACAAATCAATGGAACAACTTTTTTGAAGAAGATGAAAAATAAGTAGAAGAGGAAGATAAAGATGAAGAGAATCAGAGCCCAGTAGAAGAGAAAGTTGAGAAAGTATCTCCAAAAGACACCTAGCAAAACAAGTATAGAAGAATCATCCCTCATATCCAGTTATTGGAAACAAAGATGCAAAGAGTTGAGACTAGAAGAAAAATTTGTTCACAGGAGAACAAACACACCTAGCACTCTTATGTACAATTGAACCAAAGCTGTTTTGAAGAAGCCAACAATGATGAATTTTTGGAATAAGGCCATGGATGAATAGTGGATCAAATAGAAAAAATGACACTTGGGAATTGGTTCCAATACCAAAAGAATAAGAATGTGTTAGGCACAAAAGGGTTTTTCAAAAATGATTGAATAATTGGGCCGGAGTTACAAGGAACAAAGATAAATTGTTATGTAAAGGATATGTGTACAAATTGAAGGATTTGAATTTGAAGAGACAGTACTACTCCAATTGCGAGAATGGAAGCAATCCATTTACTTTAGCTTATGCATGCTCAAAATGTTAAAAGTATATCGATGGACATAAAATCATCTTTTTGAATGGGAACTTGAAGAAAGAAGTCTACATTGAACAACCAAATATTCCGGTTGTCCCGAGAGAACAGACTATGTATATAAATTGAAAGGCCTTGTATGGTCTAAAACATGCTCCTAGAGCATGGTACTCTAGACTTAGATGAGAATATGTCTACTTGTGGAGACATGGTTGAGAGAAATGAAGTGAAAACAAAAACCTCTACATCAATTTAAGTCAAGATAGTATTTTATTGAGTGAAGTTTATGTTGATGATATTATTTTTAGTAGTGATGATGGCGAGTTAAGCGAGAAATTTGCAAAAGACATGTAGAATGAATTTGAAATGTCGTTACTTGGAGAACTATCCTTCTTTAAGGAACTTTTCGGGTACATCAAAGAAACCAAGGAATTTTATTTCTCAAACCAGTATATCAGAGAAATGATAAAAGAGTTTGGAATGGAAGATTGCAAACTAGTTATCACTCTCCATACAAACCAATTGTAAGTTGAGCAAAGATGATGATTCAAAGATCCTACAGTCAATCTGAGTCAATGATTGGTAGCCTACTATATGCTGTCACATCAGGACCATATGCTTAATGCAAAAAGAGAGAGAAGTTGGGCCGGAGTTTACTTGCTTACGATTTCAAGCATCACCAAAGGGAATCACATGTATTAGCGGTAAAAGAGGATTTTTCAAAATATCTCAAAGGAACAAAAAGAGGTTGGATTGGTATCTAAAAGGAAAATATCTATCACTTATTTCCTACGGATGTGGATTAGGAGTTGTATTATTGTAGACAAAGCACAGTGGAGGCGAAGTCCCACTTAGAAGTGTTTGGTATCATGGCTAAGCAAGAAATAATGATCAATATCTCTATCTACATCTGATGAATAGTATATTGTAGCAGCAACATGTACATAGGTTCTTGGATGAACAAACTTTTATAGATATAGGTTGAATATGATGATCCCATTCAATATATTGTGATAATACAAGTTCCATCAATATCTCAAAAAACACGGTGATGCACTCCAAAGGCCGAAGCACATTCCAATCAAGTATCAATTTCTGCTGGAACAGGTTTCATAAAGAACATCATAGTTGGTATGTGGGTGAAAAGAACAAGTGGTGAACATCTTTACAAAACCACTTCAAAGGAAGCCTTTGACACATATCTTTGCCAAAGACTTGGGTTATTTCTACTCCAAAATGAATGTGTTTTTTAATGATTTTTGAATGCTTATCTTATATGTCTTAGATGTACGAGGAAGCACCATAAGAGGATAGTTCGATTGGGGGAGTAGCCCTGGATGGAAGATACATTTTCCATTGATGGCAAGGGGGAGAGATTTATTAGATCTCTGAGGAGGATAGAGGAAAATTTATCGGATACATAGGATAGAGGCATGGTTCAAAGGGAGCATAGGTAGTATGATTTGATGTTCCTTCAGTGTTGCCATCAATGCCCAAGAGGGAGATTGTTGATTAAGATTCGTTGTCATTGATGGTCAACCCTTAGAAGAAAGCCTAACACAAGGTTTGGGTAATGGACCCAAGATTGTTTGATGTAAAGATGGCCCGATTATTGTCTTGTCTGGTTGATAAGAACTAAATATTCATGAACTCCAATGTGATCCCCTTATGGTGAAAGCCCTCATGGGAAGGCGCTACTTGGTGGAGTAAGAGAAACCATGCTAATTGTGGAATAATGAGATGAAGGACAGTAGATTTTTAGTTAAACTATATGAGATGAATAGTTCTTTGCATTCCATATCCAGTGGTATGTAGGCGTTCCACATAAATCATCACGGTTAGAGAGTTATGGCCATGAGAATGGCCCCAAGTTTGGGTAGTGGCCCAAGTGTGTTTGATGGATAGCAGTATGAGTTATGATATATTTTCAGATAATAATATTCTATATGGATATTACATGTCATTCCATTTCTAGTGGTATGTGGAACTTCACATAACTTCTCACGGTTTGAGAGTTATGGCAGCAGCCGAATGGAGGACCCTCATATGTCATCTAGAAGCGAAAAGGTCAAAGTAGTCAAAGTGGTTTTAAGAGATTTTAAAAAGGTAAAATAATAAAGTGAAGTAATGAGTGTATTATAATTCAAAGTGAATAAAAAAATAAATTATTTCAATAATAAATTTAATGGAGGAAATTTAGAAGTGGGTTAACTCTAAAAATAAGGAAAGTGGAATTAGAGTGACCTAGAAGATGTTTTTCAAGGAAGCTACTTGGAGATTATAAATAAGAGGCAAGGCTCTCTAATTTTAATCACCTTGAGAGAATATTGAATATCTATGAGTGTCTAAAGGTAACCAAAGGATATCTAAAAGTAGAATTACGAGGGAAGGTGAAGAAAAAGGAGGCCAAAAGAATGCAAGGAAGGATAAATTCTTTCTTGCATTTTGTTTTCTATAGTACATGTTATTTACAGGTCATCTCATGATTCATACCATTTCTTTATAACATTTTTTTCTATAATGATTCATACCATGAAATTGCTATTTAATTGATAAAACATATCCAAGTATGCGTGGTAAAAATTTATCTTTTGTGTCATTTTATTTTTTGGAGTTACACTCATTGGCAAATAGGGTTTGTGGCCCCAGTCCCGAAACTAGTCAAAACATGTGTTCCGGTAAAAAAGTCATAACTTATTCATAGCAGAGCCAAATTCGGTGTGAACCAATTTTTTTGGTTAGGGTACCATCGGTAGTATGTTTTGAATAGTTTCAAGATCAATTCAACAAATATTTCAAACGGGTACGCTCTACAAGGTCACTCTAAGAATAAGCTAGAATTGACAAGGTATGCCATTTTTTCTACAACTCCTTTTATGAGAGGTTTCGAGTGAAACTTGGAGAAGTGCATAAAACCTGCTTGAAAAAAAAATTAATATCTCGATTTAATATATTTATACATTCTGAGGTACAAAGTTATGGAGATTACTTCAAGTTAAGGGTTGTTGACTAATCAAAACTAGGCATGTGAGCTAAAGAAAAGTTTGATGAAATGCTAGTCTCTTGTTGTTGAAGTTAAGGAAGGTTTTAGGAATGTGATCATACCTAGGTATATTACTGAGCTACAAATCATATTTGGATGATAGAAATTGATAAGGGATTTTGGTTGAGGTACATGGCCAGGTACATGGTTGAGACAAGTAGTTGATGAGTTGGCACATACGGCGTGTAGTTGATGATATTTAATTTTATATGGATGGATCATGTTGATGAAGTGGTTGACACATGATTGGTACATACTTGGTACATGGTTGGATGCACTTGTTTATGAGTACGAGGTTGATTACATGTTATTTGGTATAAGTTGGTGCATGGTTGATGCACTTGTTTCATAGTCTGGTGAGGTACAAGTTGATGCATGGTTGGTTCATTGTTATAGGTTTACGATGGTATATCTCCGCAGTGGCTTGGTCAGCCAGTGGTTCCATCATTCTACTTCTACTTAGTGATGGGGCGGGGCAAGGGCAGTGGTTGTAGCCACCTTCGGTTATAGTCGAGAAGAACATAGGGGAGTTTGGCCTCCCATTCTAGTTGTAGCTAGAGAATGGGGAGTTGGAGCTTCCCTCAGATTTGTAGCTTGAGAAACTAGGGGTTAGAGCTTCCTTCGGTTTGAATTGAAAACAAAGGAATTTTATTGCTTCAATACAGATTGAAAACAAAGGAATTTTGTGCTTCCAATGAATGTAATTCTTCAAGACATATAAGAAAAAGCATTATGTGGTTTTCTCCCGATTTGGGTTTCCACATAAAACACTGGTGTACTGTGTATGTGTATGTGTGTTCATTTGTTCATTGCTTATTTACTCTGCAGTTATTGGATGATAATGCTTCATTCATATAACACTTGGATTATATGGTTAAAAATGATTCAATTTCTCTATTATTGATTCACCCCCCCCTCTCAGTAATCCAACAGCTATCATTATTGATCTACCTCCTCCTACATCGGTTAGACAGTTGCGCACTACATTGGGACACACTGGATACTATAGAAAGTTTATTAATGGTTACGTAGAGATAACAAAACCTATGGAAAAGATATTAAAAAATGATAGTAAGTTTCAATGAACAAAGGAATGCCAGCAGAGCTTCGACACACTAAAGAAGAAAATGGTCACTGCGCCTATTTTGGTTTTTCCAGATTGGAGTAAGGAATTCCATGTTCATGACGATGCTTCATCCATTGCATTAGGAACAGTTTTAGCACAACCAGGTGCAGGAGATATTGACCATCCTATAGCCTTTGCTAGCAAGAATATTTATACATATGAAATAAATTATACTACCACTGAAAGAGAAGGCTTAGCTATGGTATATGTGCTGTAGAATTTTAGGCACTACTTGTTGGGAGGAAATTTTAAGGATTTTACTGATCACTTTGCATTGAAGTACTTAGTCAACAAGCCAATGTTGGGGGGAAGAATATGCAGATGGATATTATTATTCCAAGAGTATGACTTTGAGATCATGGTCAAGCTAGGAAGAATGAATAAGGGACCTGGCCACTTATCCAGGTTAGAACATGGAAAGGAACCTACCAGATTGGATGATACACTACCAGATGCACAGTTGTTGGCCATCAAAAAAGTCGATGATCACTTTATCGCGATAGTCCAGTTCCTGTCAACATGAATGGCACCTTGCGAATATACAGTTACTTAGAAGAAATAGTTGGTAGTCTGCCCTGCATATTTTCAACTTATAGTTGGACAATTATATAAGATGGGACCAGATGAGATCTTAAGAAGATGTGTTATGGAGTCAGAAATACCATTGAACCTTGCGTAAGTACATGAAGGCATCGCAGGAGGAAATTATGTAAGGAAAGCAACAACACAAAAGGTTCTTAGAGCTGGCCTCTAGTGGCCCACTTTACATAAGGATGCTAAGGAATACTACAGAGCCCGTGATGTATGTCAAAGAATAGGGAAGCCTTCTAGAAGGGATGAGATGCATTTAGCTCCTCAGTTAACTTTACATGCATTTGAGAAATGGGTTATTGACTTTGTGAGACCTATCAACCCACCAGGAAAGCACATAGGACTTTGATGCATTATCACTGCTACAGAGTATTTGACCAGATGGGAAGAAGCAAGAGAAGTTAAGGATTGCAGTGTAACTACAACTACGTGGTTCATCTTTGAGGATATAATAACCAGATTTGGATGCTTGAATATCCTTATGAGTGATCAAGGCACACACTTCATTAACAAAACTATCGAAGCCTTGACCCAAGAGTTCAAAGTTCACCATCAGAAGAGCACACCATAACACCCACAAGTGAATGGTACAGTCGAAGCTTTCAATAAGATCATGGAGAGAACACTAACTAAGATTTGCAAGGTTAACAAAGATGATTGGGATTTAAGAATTCCAACAGTGTTATGGGATTATCGAACTACTTGCAAAAAGATAGTAACACAGACTCCCTTTAAGTTAGTTTATGGCCTGGAAGTAGTAGTACATATGGAATATTTGGTTCATAGTTTAATAATTGCAGCATTTACAGGTATGATTGACACCGACATTGTTCAAGACAACTCGCACAGTTGATAGAGTTAGAGGAAGACAAGTTCATTGCAGTATTTCATCAGTAGATACAAAAAAAACGCGAAAAGACTTACTATGACAGACATATCAAGAAGAAAGCATTTAAACAAGGAGATTTGATACTTTTATACAATAGCAAGTTCATGAAGAGCATAAAAATTTACAAATTTACAAGTTCATGAAGAGCATACTTTGGTACTTTTTTTTTTTGTTAAATTTACAAATTTGAATGATTATTTCTGAAGAGCATACATGAACACAGTAATCTAAACTTTTTATGACTCTTTATCCGAAAATATGTTTATTCGAGAGCATACATTGTTAGATTCACAAATTTGAATAATTATTTATTGAAAAACTATTTGATATTTTGATAGAACAGTTAAACAACACCTACATGAAATAAGTTTTCATAAATATCCCGCACTACATTTAGGATTTTCGCGAATTGGGCCTCCAAAGAATAGTGCGTTGATATTATGACACCTATATATCTAATTAGAATTAAAAGACCCCTCAATAGGCCTGAGCATACATTTAGGATTCTTGCCTCTTGTGCCTCTAAAGTATAGTGTATGCTCGTCTTTGAGGTATATCGCTTTATAACATTTCCGCTTACTTTCATATGTTTGTTGGGGTATATTAACGTCAGCCTCAGAACGGCCAGTAAGTTGTATATCTGTGATATATGTAGCACGACCATAGCCTCTCTCAGGAAAGAGACCACTACCCATCTGTGTCCTAGTTAAGATCGTCCCACTGGGTGTTGGGGAATAAGAAACTCCGCCTCCAATATCCACCACAACAGTGTCGTTACCTAGAGCACTGAACAATGAGGTCGACCAATAACCTATAAACTGGTTATCGATCAATAAAACCCATGCTCACCCTATATTTTCTCTCACTTGCTGTATATCCAATAACATTCACCTAATTATCTTCTTAAAAACTTTGCATCAAATCAACACAGAAAAATAAACATATCCTTACTTGCTCAAGAGTTACGAAGGTTTCATACTAAGTCCCTTCTTGCACTGATACCGGGAGCACATGTGCAACAGGAGAGATCTTTCCTAGGACCAACACAAAACCTGGACAATCTAGGTCAAAGAAATTGTTGTTGTAGCTCTTGTTCTGCATCGACACTCATTTAATATCAGCAATCTACATCACAAAGGCTTTTCTAATAGATCAACCAAACTTGAAACTATGTAATTACCATCCAATAAGCAAAGAGCCTTGGTTTATTGTCACCATATGTACCTGGATTCACCTGCAATAGTCATCTCAGAATGGACTATTAATTAATAGTATTTAATTTACTATCTATCCATCTTTGTCGCTTGAATGAGGGGGGAGTGTTCGATTCCTCATGTTCCATTAACTTGAATATAGTGAGTTACTATGTTTATTATCGACTTACCATCCATACAACTTGTATGGCCTCCTCATTCACTACATTTTTATCTTGAGCGAGGTTAATCACCCAAATTTGGATCAAACTTAAATAACCATCGGGGGCTACATACAGATTCCATGTATTCAAAGAAGCAGATATTGCAATGACCAGATCATGATGGGAATTGAATTCCAGATAAGCATACTGTTAACAACAACAATACATAGACCACATAAGATAATATAGATCACAGCAGATGATTTATCTATAAACCTCAATCGTAGTACCTCATGCACACCGCCTTGAGTAGGATTTGTAGGCTTGTCATTAATAGGTATGATATTGTTTCTTCTTCCTCTCCACTTTAAAAATTGGCTCACAGATCCTGCTCTTTTGACATCTTCATGTTTGATTTCCCTCATCGTCACTGTCTCCTCTGGACACTCACTCTCAACACCCAGTTTTGAAATGTTTTCCCGGCCATTAGAAATATTTAGCCTCGATGACTTTAGTTTCGGTAGTTTCTCCAAACCCTTTCACACACAAACAGGTAGACAAAAGCAGACAGAAGCTCAGGTCAACACTTTCTAAAGGACTAGACCTTCTATAGACCTTGTTTTTTTTGTTTTTTTTTCAGGGGTAGTTTGAGTTTGGCATCGATCAAACTTTCATGAATTTTAGAACCTTATGATTTTTCCCACTTTAAAAAATCAACCTAGCTAATCAGATAATGACCAAAATTTTAAATTGATTTTGTCACCTTACTTTATCATTTCTTGATTTTGTCACTTCTCTTTATTATTTAGATAATCTACCTTGACTTTGTCACTTTACTTTATCATTTAAATAATGATTTCTTCTTTTAGGTCACTTTGACTTCTTTGACCTTGGGGGCTTCAAGCCTTCATGTGGGAGTCCTTCATCTTCGTAAGGCCATAACTCTCAAA